>BPLS01032081.1:65988-89443 GCA_019656275.1 Rhododendron kiyosumense
CAGCTTTCTTCTCCACAATTTTATGGACAACAAACACAAGATTAGTGGAGTTCTATCAAACAGCGCACCTCCTGACTTCAAATTCTGGATCCGCCATTGAATTCATGCAAGAATGCCAAGACCAACCGTGATTGTGAGAAAATGCATATACGTTCAACTGAGAGGTTTACCAAAGTCAGCAAATGGTACTCACTCCGCTTGGTTTACATTTTTGAGAGTAACTTTTTACTCTCGATACAGTTTTCAATAAATCTCTCTCTATCTCTCTTCACTCATTATCCCTCATTACTCTCAAAATAACTTTCTAAAATGTAAACCAAACAAAGTGACTAAGATTTAGGTGCAATGAAATCTTGCCTATGGGAAACAGAAAAGCAGTACACAAAAAAGTTGAAGTGCAACAAAATTGTGTTGAGAAAGGTCAAAGGAAACTTCATGAATGGGTCTAATTGTTTATTCAAAGGCCTAAAGCTGTATAGCATAGTGCAGAATAGTTCTGGCATGTCATCTGAAAAGATGGTTGAAAGGTTAGGTGTCTTAGGCATTTTGTACATATTCTTTTTTGTGATAGATTGTTCCATCTATTAGCTGCTTATCATTCCCAAAAGAGGTTTCGTAATAGTAGAAAGATTTGTTGCAAAGCCATGATAGGTGAATGATAAGCATTAATAGAATTTTACCAATATTTGATTGGCTTTCGTTACTGTTCGCTGAACCTGGTTAGTGATTGCCTCCCTTTAGTTTCTCCCTATTCTGGCCATTGGGGCTATTGTTTCCATTCAGACTTATAGACCTTGTAACATTTATAGTAGTTGATGTATTTAGTCACCAACAATTGCATCAGTAAGTTAAGTTTATTTTTTCAGTTTGCCACAAGTGCTAAACAGCATTACGACCCGTAACTTAGGTGAAGTTTCTTTGACTGGACTAATTGTGAAGGGACGTTTGTTTGACTGGACTAATGAGGAAGGGATAGACAATTGTAGGAACACGGTACCAGATGGTAAGGCCTGAAGGAGGCAAGGCACCTTCAGGAGCAAAGACACCTTTCATACTCAGGCAGGGCCCGAGTGACTTGGGACCGAAGGAGGATTATGGAATGGAGGCTAGAGCCTAAGGGTTCGTCTTTAGGGTCGAACTCCTTTTGGGAGTTCAGACCTCAAACCTATCTAAGAGAGAGAGGAAGATTTGCTGGCCGAAGGCCAAGCTCCCTTGAGATTCATACCTACCTACCCACTGTAACCTCAGACCTCACATGTCACTATCTCAACTACCACCTGACATCTGCTACCTCTGACCCGTCAGAGGCCACATTGCTTCAACTCCCCATAACCTTTGACCTCTGATACATCACTATCAAGGTATGCCCTTCTGACATCAGATACTGACCTTCAGACCAGGAACCACTAGAAGGTCACCATGTGTCCTTCAGCCAGACGTCCTTCAGGGACACATCTCCTCCTATATATATGGACACTTTGCCAACCATAAGCAGATCTCATCTCTGTCCCACCTTACTTACAAACACTTACATGGGTCTCTCTCATATCTCAATCTCTCTACTGCCCCTCTCTCTCTCTCTCTCTCTCTCTAGGATTGCCTTGGGCTCTCTCCTAGTCCTCCTCCACCGTCGGGATCTCAAGTCTTCAGTATATTGATGGTTTCTCTGGATCTCCCTCAAATGTCTCACCGGCCTATACTCCATACACACAACGATCCCATAGGATAATAATTAGCAACGGAGAGATTAATAATACCACATCTTCCGAGGATTGAATATTTAATCCTATGCGCAAAAGTTCCACCCACACATGGGTTTTTTGGTTGTGCTCTAATCCAGCCTGACAAACTAGTGTTTACTTGGTTGAAGAACTGTAGCAAATACTATTGGTTCATGCTGTTAAACTTATTAGTAATAGTAGAATTTGTGCTTATGTTTAGGACATGTTCGAGGAGAAAAGGAACATTCTAGAACCAGCAGGTGCTCTTGCCCTTGCCGGAGCCGAAGCATATTGCAAGTATTATGGCCTTCAGGATGAAAACGTTGTGGTAATAACCAGTGGGGCAAACATGAACTTTGACAGACTTCGATTGGTAACTGAACTTGCCGATGTAGGTAGGCAACGCGAGGCTGTGCTTGCTACTTACCTGCCAGAGGAGCCTGGCAGCTTTAAACAATTTTGTGAACTGGTTTGTTGCTTAAACTATTAGGTACTGTGTTGCTTAATTGTGTCCTTGTTTACGATTTTCTCAACTTGCAACTTGGTGGCAGGTGGGGCCAATGAATATCACGGAGTTCAAATATAGATATAATGCTGATAAAAACCCAGCTCAAGTCTTGTATAGGTAAGGATTTTGCCTCTAATATCAGGGAGAAGATGTTGCATCAGTTTAACAACCCTTACGCATAGTTTCTTGTCCAAATGACACATAATATATCTCATCGCACATGACTATATTTTGGTCCGGCTCGTTTGAGTAAGATTATCTGATGATTGGTCATATGTTAAGCAGAAAAGGTTATAAGCTGCACTTACCTATTTAGTAACAGTTGTTTCTGTTGCGTGCAGTGTTGGCCTTCATACAGTGTCAGAGCTTGGTGCCATGGTGGATCGACTGGAATCTTCTCAACTTCGAACCATTAATCTGACAAGCAATGACTTGGTTAAAGATCATCTACGCCATTTGGTAAACTTCTTACAATAGTTCTTTGTTTTGGGAGGATTTTTAATTCTCTTTTTGAAAGAGCATCCTGTGTTGGAGCATAAACTTGATTTGGTATTTTAGCCCAATAAAAATAAATCCTAAAAAAGCCCAATAAAGAAGCCCAAAATATAAGATATTGTGGAACGAGATATAAATATCTAGTTTTTAGGAGATCTAGAATATCTAGCTTTTAGAAGAGCTCTAGAATATTCTTGAGTATAGATATTTTTGATGCAAACCAAATCAAAGATAGATTTCATAAGAGAGAGAGACCCCTAAAAGGGATACAAGGAGCAGGACACCTAAATATAGACTCAGAAAATCTTTAATCTATATATCAAACCTAAAAGGGATACAAGGAGCAGGACACCTAAATATAAACTCAAAGAATCTTTAATCTATATATATCAACATATTGAGGACTTAGGACACCTAAATATAGATTCAAAGAATATTTAATCTATTTATCAATATATTGAGAACTTAGGACACCTATATAGAGACTCAAAGAAACCTACTATTACTAAAGACACTAAAATGACAACAATACCCTCAAACCTTTTGCATCAGGACTTGCCCTCTAAAAAAAACACAACTTGTCCTCAAGTTAGACACAAGACAACTAAATGAAGAAAACATAGAACCATGTAGCTCCGAATTAGGCATGTGGCTGCATTTCCTTGATCCATGTCACCCTCATGCAATAACTCATCTTCAATACGAGCTTTCGTTTGTGTAGGTCCACCGCATCCATGCTTACGTGCCAAGAAACCACCCATTTGTCGTGTCTCTTATAGAGGTACACATCTTCAACATATGCAACTATGCTTGGTTCCAAAACACACCGAGTGTCATCAACCATAGGATGTGGGAATTTCAACTTCACATCATACCGAAGGCTCATTTGAGTAAATACCATACCCAAAGGATCCTCAAGCTGTCCCAAAAAGCATTTATCCCTTTGTTAGCTATCTCGCACCAAAGATGATTTGGGAGGCATCTCATGGAACCAATCATCAAGCTTCGACTCTATGAAGTCCTCTAGAACCAGCGGGAAATCAAAAACAACCTCTTCGAACTTTGGTAGCACACCCAAAGCAAGATCAACTCCTTTCCCTTCTTGCACTTCCTATCTTTATTGCCTAGACATGAGGAACCTTTCCTTGACCATGTCAACAAGTCTTCCCTCGACAATGTCAACAAGTCTTCCCTCTCTACTATCAATGTCAAACTCCTCATTAGGATAGTCATTGAACGCAGGAACATCTTCAAAATCACCTCCAAAGTCTTCATTTGGAGACTCAACAAAGATGGGCAAATCTTCACACCCATCTTCAATCTCAAACACATTCATCTCCAAGAACATCCTAAGGTCTTCACTTGGATATTCATCAAAAATTGGAACATTAGTGTACTCATAATCATCATTACAATTTGGTTCTTTCACCTCCTTAACAAGAGAGGATTAGGAACATGCTCACTAGCCTTTTCACCAACTTCCAACTGAAGCGATGATTCCCCAAACTTGAAGCATTCAAATTTTCCACAAGGTGACGGATTTCTAGCCTCCAAGGTGCCATTTATAGGTTGATTTTCAGTTGGGACAGCCCATAAAGATTTACTCTTACCAAAACTAGTCAAGGAATCAGCATTGGGATGCTGATGGAAAGGTAGGAATTCCTCGAGCTTCTTCATCCTACCCCATTCCCTAATCTTTACTTTTGTGGTCAACGTACTCTTAGAAATGATTCCGTTCCTTTCCAAAGCAAGGGCCCATAATCGAGGGAGCGCGAGCGCAGATGGCAAGCGCTTGGAATTCAAAGAGTCACCACTTGGGTTTGAAGGTCCGACACCCAAGGAACCGAATTCGAAACGCCTTACACACTGTTTGACTTGAAAAAGGTGAAAGCACCAGTCCGTCATAACCATATCTGGGTTCGGGAGCCAGGTTACAAGAGGGGAAGGGTTTTAAGGCACCCCTCTCGCCCAATCCGGAAATCGGTCTCTACTTAGGCATTTGTGAAAAGATTTGCGATTCTGTTTGATTAGTCAATTCTTTAGCCATTTAGGGCGGGGAACAGTTTAATGGGGATTAAAGTTGTAACACGTTGCAAGATGTGATAGATAGCTTGGATGCGAAAGCAGTAAATAGGGTGAAGGCCAGGTTCTATTTAATAGAGCAAACCCGACGCACTGTAGTGAATTGATGTGCACAAGAAAGAATCTACATGCATTGATCGAGTTCACGCAAATCACGGCATATGATTCACACCTGCGCGCGCGAAATCCCATACATGCGCGCGCGTGTTTGCTCTACTCACAATATCTGTTTTTACCCTCTTCTAGGCTCTGGAAGGACCAATACACACTCAGGTCAAACCCAGCAGTTTAAAGTATTTATACTACAAAGTTGAAAAGTTGAAAAGCCCAACAAATAAACAAAATACCCCATAAATAGTGAGGATAAAACAGGGGTCTAAGGCCAAGTTACCCATGCAAGGCGAGCCATTGGTCAGGGACGGACAAGCGCGCGCAGATAGGCTACAGGTGCGTGTGGATCTGAACCACTTAACCAGTGCTTGGTTTACATGTTTCTGGGTTCTGGGACATGTCCAGGAAAACCCCAATGGTACTCCACAGCAACAGATATGCATATTGAAATACAACTAGCATTTCTAATAAAGGAAAGCAGTAAACTAGTTATTTACATGCTTGCAATGGCCAATATGTAAGTAAATACATGAAACAGGAAGACACCAATCCCCATGCAGATCCGCGCGTACAGCCACGGAGTGGCGCGCGTATATGGGACCGACGCGCGCTGGTCTTTACCACAACGATTTTTGAAACCTTGCCAGCTTTAGGGCCAGGACTGGTATTGATTACTAGCCTTGATCCTGCCAGCCCCCCTCAAGGATCAGAACAGGAAACAATAGGTATGCTATAACTAGATTGAGTTTTAAAGAGGTTGAGCTTTGATGCTTGATTGAGGTGTTGGGAGGAGGAAGAACAAGCTATGTTCTTGAGGATGTATGAATGGTAATGAGGAATGTAAAATTGGATGGAAAACACTAGAGCTTGTGTGCTTAACCTTTTTACTCTTTTCAATTTTTTGTAACCCTTTGGATGGAAGACCAATGGGGGTATTTATAGGGAGAGTGGAGGTAGGTATGGAGCTGCAAAGAGAGGAGCTCAGCTAGTTCACGAGTCTGGCTTTGGGTTACTTGGTGGCTAAGCTTCACAACCCATAAAGGTGATGGGGACAAGTTTGGACTGGCGCGCACACATTGCGCCCTGGCGCAGGCATGTCATACCAACCCGCACGTGGGTCAACGGTCAAGTTTTGACTGTTGACCACACCTGGCAGCTTGACCCGCGCGCGTATGTCCTAAACCCGTGCACGCAAGTCAAACCAACACACGTGTTGGTCAAAGGTTAAGCTTTGACTGTTGACCAACACCTGTCAATTTGACCTACACATGGTGGTTCTCAACCAACGCGTGCCAGTAGGGTTTTTGGCTTTTTGAAGTGGTTTAGGTTAGGTTCAAGGGTTTTGCAAACACTCAAAGCTCAAACACTTGACATTCCCGAAGTGTTCTTGATCTGTTTCATTATCGGGGAATCAAATACTGTAAATAAACTAATCTGGAAGCCCAGATTGGGGTGTCTACAACTTTGACTATCCTTTGTCAATTATCTTTAAATTTTGTCCACAAATCCAAAGCTCTCCCCTTAAGGCAAGTAGATGCCAATTTCACCTTCTTTTCTTCGTAAGATAACAATATTCGAGAACACTCTCAATGGTGTTCACCCAACGAACTCTAGTGGGCTTCCACAAAACTTGGGAAGTTCATTATCAACATCGTCCACCGATGTGTTCAAATCTAACCAAATTTGCTCTATGCACATGCGGAGCACCATAACAATTTCCCAATGGAATGGAGTCCTTCCTTTCGGTCGGACATTGCAAATGCCGCACATTGTCATACAAGGACATGTACTTTACACTCATTTCAGTAATTTATTTTTTAAAAGTTTAATTGGGTGATTTCCCTTTAAGGGAAAAGTGTACTCAATAGTGGTCATTTGCTTTAGGTCCCTGATTCTACTCTACTTTGGATATTTTTCAGATTGGTGGCCGATCATATGTTCAGAACGAAGTTCTTTGTCGGTTTGTTTTCCCGGAGAGGCCAGGTGCTTTAGTGAAATTTTTGGATGCCTTCAGTCCACAGTGGAATATTACTTTGTTCCACTACCGCGGACAGGTTGAGATATATATCCCTATCAATCATCTGTTGGAATCCTTAATTGGGTTGATAGAAATTCATGTTCAATGCTATCAGTTTTAATTGTTGTTTCTGTTTTTCTTCATGTCAAAAGGGTGAAACGGGTGCCAATGTATTGGTCGGAATCCAAGTTGCACAGACTGAGATGGATGAGTTCCGGTTTCGCGCCAACAACCTTGGTTACGATTATGTTATTGAGACAGATAATGAGGCATTCAGGCTTTTAGTGCAATGAGTAGTAGATTTTGTGATTTGTTCAAGTGTAGTTTCCGAATTCTACATTCCTGTCAGAGACAAGGGAGTGTAAGCTTTTTTCATACTTCACCATTTATCAATCTTTCTCTTATCCGTAGTTAGGGCTTTTTCTTTAATCTCAAATGATGCGAAGATGAAACACATGGCATTGAACATGAATTTCTCTTGTCTGTAGTTAGGGCGTTGTCCGAAATATTATGTTTCATCTTCATGTGTACCATGTGTACCCAGTATTTAAGTCAGGCATTGTATTTGCATTTCCTTGTAAAAGGATTCTCGTGCTTTTCAACTTGTGATGAAGAGATTTAAACTAACTTGGCAAGTGTTGCTCGGGAGAATCTCTTACGTTTTGTGATGCGTTAAACAGTTTTCTTGCAACAGAAATCTGGAATTGCAGTCCATTATCTTAATATGTCATCTTAGATTGGTGATGCCTGGAGAGAGTTTGCTTTGCCTCGATTAATGTATAGGTATGTAGTCGTTTCTCATACATCATGTAAATGCGAGGCATAGGCTATGAGAATTCGGGATAGCTGTTGAGCGTGGCTGCATGGTATAGGCTTGCTATTTCCTGAACACTACAGGGTCCATCATGGGTCCTATAATTTAGGGGAATTTAGAGGCCAGCCCCAAAAAGTAGGTTCGGACTTAATTTAGTCCTGACAAAAATATTTCTTCATTATTTCAATTCCTTTTCTTGATTTTTCATGCATTTTTACTGTTTTACCCATTCTTCTTAACTTTTTGTGCACGTCCATTTTTTGTAAAATTTATATTTTTAGAATCAGCTCCTAACCTATATTATTTCAGACAAAAATACTCTTGGCTATGTGAACTGGCTATGAGAATTGCCAATTCTCATAGCCAGTTTTTAACATAATATTTCGGACAAAAATATCTCCGCCAATTCACATAGCCAGAGTAAACATATTATTTTGGACAAAAATACCCCTGAACTATGGCTATGAGACTAAGGATATGAGAGCTATATTTTTAGAATCAATTCCTGAATCATATTATTTCGAACAAAAATACATTGGCTATGAGAACTGCCAAGTCTCATAGTCAGTTCTATGAGAACTGTTAGTTTCTATAGTCAGTTCAATGAGAATTGACCATGAAAAGTGACTGTTCTTATAGAGAACTAGCTTAGTGAACTGAACTATGTGAACTGAAAAATACACAGTTCACATAGTCTTATCACACACTAAAATACACAGCTCTCATAAAAAAATATAGTTCTCATGGAAAATACACGGTTCTAATAGACCGTTCTCATAGACAATATGCTGTTTTTATAGAAAAATACGCAGTTCTCATAGAAACTACATACACAAACAAAAATAAAATGGTAATCAAAATCAAATATAGTTATAAATGTTCTCACCGCCATGTCTTAAAAAAGTAATTAAAGTAAAAAAGTAATAGTTCACATATGTAATAAATTGATTTAAAATTGAATTTTTAGTTGGCTTTATATGTGCCAAAACCTTGCTATACACTGGCTATGTGAACTGTCAGTTCTCATAGTCAACATGAGAATTGGCTCTGAGAACTGGGATATGTAAACTAGAAAATAAATAGTTCATATAGCCTCACCACACACTAAAATACACAATTCTCATAAAAAATACATATTTATCATAGGAAAATACACAATTCCTACAGACAATACACAATTCTCATAGAAAATACACAATTCTTATACAAATTACACAGTTCTCATTGACAGTTCTCATGGACAAATACATAATTCTCATAGAAAAATACACAATTTGCATAGAAAATACACATATAAATTCGGCCTGATCACCACTGAGTGAAATCGATTCATCACTTCCCCCAAAAAACCAAACAGAGAGACAATAATACAGTAGAAAATTAGAAAAGCAAATGGAACTGAAAAAAGTGTTGAACCATTGTTCCTCCCCTTTCTTTTTTCTTTTTTCTCAACTACTCCATACGTGTTAGTATCTCCTTACACAAGAAGATTAGTCATGCACACCTGGCCAAATAGGAGTTTTTGGCCGAAATGGCCATAAATTGTAATCAAATTGGGAGAATACCCATCTTTGTAAACGTTTTGTAAAAATATGCCATCGCTCCTTTTCAAAAGGCATTATAGCGCAATCGCTCCTTTTCAAAAGGCATTATAGTGGTTAGGCACTATGTGGCCGCCACGTAGATAGCTTCTTTTGAAAAGGAGCTATCATTTAAACCCTAATCAAAAGGAGCTATAATCTGTGCCCGCCACGTAAATAGCTCCTTTTCAAAAGGAGCTATAATCTGAACCCTAATAGTGCCTTTGAAAAACCCTAATAATCTGAACCCTAATAGCCTTTTGAAAAGGAGCTATAATTTTAACCATAATAGCGCCTTTTGAAAAGGAGCTATATATAATCCTAACCCCAAAAACACTGATGTAAGTTATCTCAATTTTTTAAGCACAAAGTGTAAGAATTTGTATAGTATTATCCAAAGAAATAGATAAAAAAATTAGAATTATTTTTAATTTGGAAAAGATTGGATATAAAAGAGTTGAGTGATATGATATAGAAATTTCCAAATTAACTTCCCCAAGAAACGAGAAAGGAAGAGCCCGAATTGGTGATTTGAATGTGGTACATAGTTAGAGGGAGGAGTGGTTGATTATTAGTTGTTTGTTGATTATGTAATTTGTTTACAAATATGTATGGTGGGATGTACTAGCTAGTGTGAAAGAGAAACCCAGAGAGAGGGAGAAAAGTTAGAGAGAGAAACCCACCACATGGATTTGTTCTTACAGAGTGACATATTGTTGTAGTATGATTGTTTGTGAGTACTATTAATTCTCTCTCTCACGATCACCAAGTGAATGAATTTGCTCTCTCTTGAATTTGCTTTCTCTTAAACCTCACCTAAGTACTTAACTTATTGAACAAATTCAACTAGTGAAACACGTTCGGATAAATAATTGATTAACATAAAAGACTTGTTGAGTACAAATTTTTCATATAAAAACATCATTTCACATGACATGTAATTTAAATTTCATTTTCTGCATCTTCTCTTGTTGTGACCTTGTTGACCACACTTTGAGCACGTCTGTGGCAGTTGGTGCTCAATCAAATCATCCATCTCATTTCGGATTCGATTCACTTTTGGGCGGCCTTGGCCTCGGAGACGTTCTTTGTCTAGAAGAATTCTTGGCCCATCGTATGGCAGCCAGTAGGCTTCGTCAGGCAATGGCTTGAATGAGAGAGATCCATACATGGCAATTGTTGTGTCAATCGTCCAATATTTGCCGAAGTAATCAAGAGGGTCAATATGCATTTTGTTGCAAACCGCAATAACGTGCGAACAAGGTATTTTCCACAACTGAATCTTATTGCAAGTGCATGTCTTGTTAGTCAAGTCAACTGTGTGTTTGTTATTTCCTTTGTAGGCTTGTTCGATTGATTGGTGTATGTACCTCGAACAAGCCCGCGGCTCGGTTGAACACAATGACATTGTGTCCCACTGTGTTTTCCTTCCAATGATCGTACTTTTTCTTTGCATATAAGCTGAAATGATTCCCTTTGGCTTTTGTATCCATTGACTTTACCAGCCTATCGTCAAAGAACTCCACACACTTGTAGAAGGTAAACATAATAGTTGCCATGATCGGGAGGTGTCTGGCTTCTTTTACAACCCCATTGAAGCTCTCAGAGCAATTGGTAACCACCTACCTCCATCGTATGCAAACATCCATTGTTTTTTGTTGAGCAGGTTAAGTTCTTGATAGATACGTTCATTGGCGAACCTTTTCAATCGGGTTAGTTTGGCCTTAAACTTTTTCTTTTGACATTCCATTACGCAGACTTTGACTTCTTTTCCCACTAATTTCCCAAATCGACGATGATAGTTTGATCCCATGTGACGGAGACAGTAACGATGGTAAGCATGTGGGGGCCTCTAATCATATGCAGAATCATCCTCCAGCCATGACATGAGGCCGGAGTGCCTGTCTGAAATGAGACACAAGCCTTGTCGTTTGGTTACGAAGTGTCTTATGCAAGTGAGGAACCATCCCCAATTGTCTATCCTCCTGTTCGACTACGGCAAATGCAATCGGCATTATTTGGTTCTCAGCATCTTAAGTGACTGCAACAAGTAACGTCCCTTTGTACCTTCCCGTGAGGAAGGTTCCATCAACAGAAATTACTGGCTTAGAATGCTTGAATCCTTCGATTGCCCGTGCGAATGCCCAGAATAGTCTGTCAAATGTCGCACATCCTGGTACCCCTGAATCCTTGCATAACAATAGTGTGCGCGTACCCGGATTGGCTCGTTCGAGGACTTGTAGGAATACTGGGAGTGTTGTGTGAGATTGGTCCCAATCTTCGTGCAGACGCGATATAACCAACTGCTTAGCTGCCCACGTCTTTGAATATGATGGCATGTATCCCTCTGTTAACTTTTTAATGAATAACTGCAGCGTTATGATCTTCGTACTGAAGTTTGATCCGATAATTTCAGTCATTTCATTTGCCATGTAACGAGCATCAAGCATTGTGTGATCTTGGGTAACATTCACAGCTAAGCATGAGTGAGGCCCCGTATATTTCGTGACTTTCCACATGTCTGAATTAGCCTTGATAGATGCTCGAAGTCGCCACTCGTAGGACGTCTTGTTATTGCATTTGTAAGACAATAGATTGGGTGAAGATTTATCTGTTTTGATGACGTAGTTCCTTGTCATGCAGAATTTTTTCACAGCACATTGCAACTCATCCTTTGAAGAGAATAACTACATGAAAAACACATATCAAAATAAATGTGCATGGCTTTTACAATTTGATTATGACTGAAACAGAACGAGTTGTGAAAAAATCACCTGTCCTTCAAAAAATTCTGATCTCCTGTCCCATCCTAGATGACTTCGGGTCGGTATTGGTGGACTAGGGTCGACAATGTTTGACCATGTGTCTTGCGTGTACATGGGGCATGGCGGCTTGTGTGCCGAAATTGCGTTTATTTGTCCATTCGATGTAGTCGTCCTCAAAGCCATCGGCCTCCAAGGCCGCATCGACATCCTCCAACGAACTCTCTGAACCCTTGTCTGTTTCCTCATCCGAACCCTCACACTCTTCTTCTATGAGTTCGTCATGTAGTTGTGAAACGCTTCCATGAAAAGTTGTATCGTGAAACGGAAATTCTGCAGAACTTTGGCCCTGCAATGATGTTGTGTCGTAATTGTAACGATATTGAGAACATTGGCCTGGAAAATCTTCTGCATAGTAATGATGAAATTTTAACCATTAGCACCCATTTCGGACAGTATATATAGTTGGGTATATTAATGAAAATTTTAAATCTAACCAAATGTTGTTTCGCTATCATAATGTTGCGATTGAGAACTTTCACCGAGGATTTGTTCTTGGCGATACCGGGGTACACTGGAACGTTCATAGATTCAACGAACAAAATGGGAATGTAACCGGGAATTTCGCTGTGAATATGAAATATTAAATCTACTCCGGTATTGTCAAGAATATCTAGTGGAACGTGTTGATATGTGGGGTTTGGAAACCTAATATTTGGAAAGCGATATGTTATTTTCATGGAAGTGTATGGCAATCCTGCAGCATTTGATATCATCTCTTGCAGCTCTGAAAGTGTTATACCGCGCTGCATTGATAAATGAAGGGCCGTACCGCCACTGTACCATGGACTATCGTCTATATGTTGGACAATTTGTCCTCCAACATATACTATTATAGGGATAGCCATACGGAGAATTGCTGTGTGAAAACTCACCAGCCTGTGATTGTTTATATGAATGTATATTGCTCCTTTTGTAAAGGCTTTGTGGTAATAACGCCTTTCCGTATTTGGACGAAGGCCAACCTGTAATTTTGCAGGAGAATAATTTTATACGACGAATACCTTCGACGGCCAACCGGCAATTTTGCAGGAGAATAATTTTATACTGTGACTATAGCTCCTTTACAAAGGAGCTAAACTTGGTATAATGCCTTTACAAAAGGAGCTATATGTGTGCTATAAATACGAGCCATTACCTCCAAACATACCAAAAATAGTTTTCACATAATACCTTCTCTCATATAGTTTTAGTTGTGTAAGATGGTTTGTTCCCAACAATCAAACCGCAATCTTAGTTTTTGGGTGATTATGGAGCTGGCTTATGAAGATGAAATTTAGGTTCCACATGAGATTTTGCCAAGGGTAAAGGCAATTTTGCATGGAGGAACTGGCTTATAGGATGAAACATTCCTATAATTCCATTATTCCACCTGCATTACCCCTACCCTCTAATAATGATGAAATTTTATGTGGAAAAATAATTGACAGGTAAAAGGGACAGAGGGCTTGTTCTCTTGTCCTTTAATTTGTCTTGTGATTGCGTTGTGGAGGTCTTGTGAAGATCCTGTGAAGTGTGGCTTTTCGTATTATATGTTGCCGAAAGATGTTCACCTCTTTATGATCCTTATGCACATCCTCCTATATACAGTTGCAAAATATGTCCTCCTTGACTTGATGTGGGTGGTGTTACTCTTCGAAACCCTAACGTCAAGGGTTCAAGGCTTGGTAAAGGCCAAGATGTAAAAAAAAAAAAAAAACAAATGTCCACTTCCTTATTTGTATGATAAGTATGGAAAAAACCTAAGCATCGAGGAAAAAAAAAAAAATACAGCGCCTATCCAAAAGGCGTGATGAAGTTAAACAATGAAAAAAAATTACCCCTCCTTTCTAAAAGGCTTGATCAAACTATTCATCCCAAACTCCGGCCAAGCTTTTTGTAGTGGTGAAACAGAGGGAAAAATTACTACTCCTTTCGAAAAGGAGTGATCTAATTATTCATCCGAAGCTCCGGCCAAGCTTTTCCAAGTGGGGGAAAAAATTACTGCTCTTTTCCAAAAGGAGTGATCAAAAGGAAATGAAAACAGTGGGAAAAAAAATTAAGTTAAGTATTGACATGGCTTGATCAACTATTCAAACTTTTTTGGCCAGGCTTACTTGCCAGGCTTTTTGCGGGGGAAAACAGTTGGGAAAATATACTGGTCCTATCCAAAAGGCTTGATCAAGTTTTTCATCCCAAGTAAATATTATAGCGCATTTCAAAAAGGCGTGATTATGTTTCCTATATATATACTGCTTGTCAAAATCCAAAAGGATACACTTGATCAAAAAGTATTGATATGACCGACAATATGTATGTTTAGAATGATAAGTTGGAGAAATTTATATTTTGAACTGGTTTATAGGGATGAAATGTATGTTCAATCCAGGTCTTCTCATAGAGGTATATAAATATGTACCTTTATGAAGTAAAGGTCCAATACTTGTTAGGGATTGTAATTTATTTTCTTTTATGTAGTCAAAAGGGCCTTTTTGTATCCCATCGGTCATGGAGCATTTGTAAAGCGAGGTTCAAGATATGTCAACCTTGGCATTTTTGAAATGTATGTTCAATCCAGGTGTTCTCATAGGGGTATATAAATATGTACCTTTATTCAGTAAAAGGATGAAATGTATGTTCAATCCAGCCAGTAAAGGTCCTATACTTGTTAGAGATTGTAATTTATATTTTTTTATGTAGTCAAAAGGGCCTTTTTGTATCCCATTGGTCGTGGAGCATTTGTAAAGTGAGGTTCGAGATATGTCAACCCAGGCATTTTTGAAGCTTGCATTTATTTTTTCGCTTAAGTACAATTTCTTTGTGTACCGTCTTGTTGTGAAGCGTGCATTATTATTTTGTATGATGTACCCCTCATGAAATTAATTGACGTAATTTAAAAAAAAAAACAATACATTAAGGCATTATAACTGATATTATGCGTTTCTAAAAGGAGTTATAGCTCTTATTCAAAAGGAGCTGAAGGAGCTGTAGTTTCACCCAACATGATTCCTGGCATTCTAGGCCGGCCCTGCCGTTGCAGTTCACATTGAATTTATAACTTCTATTCACAAGGAGCTATAGTAAAGTTAATAGCTCCTATTCAAAAGGAGCTAAAGGAGCTATAGCATGATTCCTGGAGATTCCTGGCATTCTAGGCCGGCCCTGTCGTTGCAGTCCACATTGAATCTATAACTCTTATTCAGAAGGCATTATAGTAAAATTAATAGCTCCTATTCAGAAGGAGCTATAGTTTCTCGGCCCACTGATAAACAGCGCATATAAATACCATCCGGCTACATGATTTTACAACTTGTCTTATTCTTCCTCCATTCGGCTCCTCAAATTTTCAATATGCGTAAAATATTTTCCGAAATTTTAAATACTCAACCTACCACACTTTGTGGGTTGAGTATTTATAGGCTGGTTTATAGAGATGAAATGTAGGTTCCATTCGGCATGTCGAGTTAGGTACGTCGCGTTTAGCGGAAACTGCTTATAAAGACAAAATAATGAACCTCTATAAGCTAGTTTCGGATGAGCGAGGCTATTAGGTCGATTGAAAATCTGCCCAATTTGGATCCAATCCAGATAGAATATAGAGTACTCTCTATATCTATCAAAATTATGCAACGAGGTTCAGCCAAATTGGCCAATCAATACTACACCTTGTTGCCATGGGACGTAGAACCAAAGAGGTAAATGGAAGAGTAATTGTTTTATGAATGTACGGAAAAAGAAAAACAAGAAACGTATCGCGCCTTTCCAACAGGCCAAGATCCCAAAAAATGTGGGTGGTCTTACTCCTCAAAACCCTAAGGTCAACAGTTCAAGACTTTGTAAAGGGCAAGATCCAAAAAAACAAAAAAAAATGTCCACCTCCTTATTTGTATGGAAAAAACCTAAGTATTGAAAAAAAATGAAAAAAAAATGCAAAAAAACAACGCCTATTCAAAAGGCGTGATCAAGTTAAATAGCGTGGAACAGTGAAAAAAATTACCACTCCTTTCCAAAAGGAGCTATAACTTGTAGGGTTTTATCACACCATTCGAAAAGGCGCTAGGGTTTTGGGCATTTTCAATATATATATATATATATATGTATCATACATATTGTATCTTTAAAAAAAAAATAACATAATGGATCCAAACTTTCCTTTTGGAAGAAGACTAGAAAAGGGAGAGAGTTCTCGTACACGCACACATGCTCCCCCACCTGTTCGACATCCAAACATCCCAGCCGAAGATCATGACCTGGATCGTTTATGTGCAACAGCAACAATGAGAGTTCTGACAAGCACCGGAGAAGTTGTGGAACAACCGATAGAGAGATACGATGGACCAATCCAAGTGCCACTGCCAATGGCTCGCCCCCCACAAGTTGATCAATCGAACAACACTCGTTTCAGTTGTTTTTGACTACCAAGTGAGATGGATGGAGAGGACAACCAAGGTCGACCTTCACAAGTTTCCCCCTTGGATGCTAGGTTGGCCGACAACAAAGCAAGGACTCGTGACGATTTGCCCGTATACCATATGCGTGGGTACCGCAGGGTGACCTTGCAGAATTCATTTTGTAAATGGTAGAGGAGCGATACTCAACAGCAACCAGAAGGGTAGGTCCACGTGAAGATCAACGTCGCCTTCCTAGATTGGACTATAGTCTTGCTACATATAGGCATGGCAAACGAACATTTGTCTTGCCTTTGTTGTAGTATGATGCAAGTGAAGATGCTTATTTCAAATTGGATTGGAATCAATCTTCATTTGAGGGTGAAGCAACTGATTTACTTAATTGGCCTACATTATTTGCTGAAAGAAACAAATTTGAAGCCAAATGTCGTAAGTATCTATTGAAGGTACCTAAAGCACGATCAGCGCATATGATGGATGGAAGAAGGTCAAACCGTCTCCATAACGACGTTTGCGAAAGGCTCGAGGTGGAGATTAATGCAATGCGCAAACGGTTAATCCGTCAAAGCATGATAGTAACCGTAGTGAGGGAAGTAGAAAGGGATGGATTTGACCCCAACGAGTCCATTAGAGCAATTCGGAAGGACCCACAGTATGCATCCGACCCAAAAGTTTCTGATTATTCCGATGACGAATAGAATATGTTGTATTACATTTCGTTTGCTTAAGTAGATTTTCTTTTTGTTTCTACCAATTGTTGTATGTGTTCAGACTTTGAAGCATTCATCAATTCCAATTCCCAACCTTATTGTTTTTAAAGTTGCTGCTTTTATCTTTTTCAAGTCATATACAGTGTTCGTAGTCCCCTCATGGTCCACGGAAAATTAAAATTCTTAATTCAAGATTCTTAGCATTGAAAAATCATTTTGAAATCTCCGAGCATATAGCCATATGGTTCACAATTGATGCTACCTAAAAATTAAGTAAAGTGTGATTTAAAAATTGAGTATTATGTGTAACTTTGCAATTCTTAGAACATAACTACACAGAAGGAGAACTGTTCTCATTATCAGTTTTAGACTTATGGTCTAAAGAAGCAATAAGATACTCGATACTTGATGCTTATTTTGAATGCTAAATAAATGCATTTCATTGAAGCTGCAGTAGAACGGACATAGGTTTGTTCCAACAAAAAAGCTCTCTGATTGGAGTTTGTTCCGTTTGAAGAAATCAATAAATTGGCTTAGTTCAACAGCATCTGTTTTTATCCCTTCTTGCTCTGCACGGAAAGCACCAGATCAAGCCTACTCTCTCACCAGCATAAAATAATGACCACCACACGCCAAGAGTGTACTTTGTTGTGATTAACCATTTTCTCCAGCCGAAATAAATGAAGCTAGCATGTGATCTATTTTAGGAATAAGTACATAAAGATAGCAACAAAAGTCTACATGAAAATGCTAGTATGATAGTTTCTATTACAGTTTTACCACTAACAGAACATCAACTTAACGGCTCTCCACACAGGTTTGTAACTTGATCAAAAAATGTGATAGTTTCTATGAATATTATTTCGTGAGGTCGATCCGACGTCGTTTGCCCGTTTCGTGCCATTGAATTGGCTCCTTATTACGGTTTCAACGTACCAAATCAGGCGAACGACGTCGGATCAACGCACGGCTTGGCTCCTTAGGTTCGTGGGGACTAGCCGGACCTAAGGAGCCAAGCCGCGCGTCAATCCGATGTCGTTTTCTGTTTCGCGCCCTTGAATCGGCCACTTATTAGGGTCTGCGTGTCCCCAGCTGTGTCCCCCATCAAAACAATAATAAAAATTATTGGACGCCTCGTGGTGTATCCATTACGTGTCCCCACCATATCCGCGTGTCCCCGTGCGTCCAATACGTGGACACGGCGCCCTTCATTGGCTATTTATTAGGGTCGGCGTGTCCCCAACCGTGTCCCCTATAAAACAATAATAAAAATTATTCGACACACCACGTGACGTGTCCAATACATGTCCCCACCATATCCGTGTGTCCCCGTGTCCAATACGTGATCACGGCGTGGACACGGCTTCATCGACTACTTATTAGGGTCAGCGTGTCCCCAACTGTGTCCCCCATAAAACAATAATCAAAATTATTGGACAAGCTATGTGGTGAGTCCAATACATTAAAATTACGCAGCATGCATAATACTAAAAGCCAACTAAACATACTATTTCTACAAAATTACAACGTAGGAGACCAACAAATCACAATATAGAGTAACAACATAACTACCTGTCCTTCCTATGCTTAAAATGATGCTGAAACAGTTTGTGACTTCCCGTACCACACACCGCAGGATGACGCTGACTCCTACGTGGCACAAATGGTGGGGTACCATCTTGCTCCTCTTGAACTTCCTGCTCCACAACATGTGTTTGCGTCACAACCCCATCTCCCATACCCTGCTCGCCCTAAACATCGAGCTCTACATGCACCTCTGTTTCTTTGTCCACCATGGGGTGACCACCCGTACCCACTAAGTCATCTCCTAACTGAGGTGCATCTGAACTGCCACCATCATCCCGGTCCAATGTCTCCTTCCTCTTTAACACTAGCTTGCCAAGAAAAGTTGTGTCCAGACCTCCTATGTTTTGCAAAGGGCAATCAAACCAGTCTTGAGAGTCGAAAGGCATATCAGTGTGAATCGGCAGCGGAGAAGTACTTTGAAACATAGGCGTGAATGGGTAGCTTGGCACACTCCCTAAATGTACCGTAAAGGAGGAAGACATAGAACCCCCATCTGCATGTTGCGGCGCATAAGTAGTCCCGACGTCCACTGTATTCGGTATGGCATCATTGTGTATGAATGGGTGGACCGGCTCCTGTGCTGCAGCATTTTCCACCTCTATCGCAGGCTCATGTAAGGGGTGAACCTCTTCTACCACATTCACGCCTTCTGCTTGAGGCTGGTTAGGCTCCATTGGGGGCCTCTTGCGCAACCACTTCTCCAAATACGCCATCGCTCCAACTCCTTCCTCCCCAATAGATCGAAGCTCATCTAAGTTAATATCCTCCATTGTCTACATTGTCCTTAGCCTCTCAAACAATCTCATCTGCATATTTAACAATAACATCATACAGATCATAAGAACATAATTGAATTACGATAAATGACAATAAATAAATAGCCAAATTTAATTCATACCGCCTTGTCCGCCCCTCCACCTAGTCGAGTAATATATTGTATCGTGATCCTGTCGTACCAAATGACATAAGGATCATTGGCAGGGTACGCATACTCATAAGGGTCCGCTTCTCCAGCAGGAACAATATGGTCCAACCTATTATTCCACATCTCTAACTCAGCATGGTGCTCCTAGTGGTAATCCTTTTGCCCAGCCTTCCAGTCCTTTCCATGCGGTGGCTGCCTACAATTACAATGAGCTGGGATTGCCTGTCGATGCCCAAATTGTCGCATCATCAGGCATGTGCATTTGCACCATTGGAAAATTCAGCAATGGGACCTTCGCTATCCAAATTGCTCTTCCAGCATGACAATTTGGAGGAAGACTAGCAATCAACTCCTCACTGTACGGTATCCATATCACATACACAAATGAAATACAAATAGTATGACCAAATGATTATTACCGTACAAAGATTAGTTGATTTGGTAGTCAAATAAAATTTTTTATGAAACACATACCTCATCCGGCCTTTGCATGTCAAAGTAATTTCTATAATATCCAACAATATGGGTTGCCAAATCCGGAGAGCGAAAACGATCATCCCACCTAAATATATGTATTACATATAAAAAAATTAAAACATGCAATAGGCTAATCTAAAATTGGTAAATCGAAATTAAAATTAATGGAATCGTACCGTGCACCAAGAGGAGAACCTGGTGGACGCTGACGCGTACCCAAACATGCAGGAGCAACAAAAGGAAACCACTCCCAAGCCCATAGCTGTAGGAGAATGAATGCCCCACCCATATTTTTCTTACCAATCTAACAACCATGGCATAGATAGTGGTAAAGATTTGAGAGGCAAGCGCTACCCCAACTCCGCACAATCGTCAAGTCTTCAGGAGGGTTAAGTAAACTAGATGGACTTGGGAACCTGAGTGGTCGGGCATCAACTTTCCACCTATCAACTGGAGAATGTAACCTCGGGCTTGTTGCTGAACATTTTCTTCCGTATACCCTTCCACCAAATGCCCATGAAAATGTTGCCGTAACCATGTCATCGTTACCTTACCACCTTTTCTATCAATGTTAAGTTCCGGCACAATCCCTAACAACCGCCGACACAATGGATCCCAGTCTTCATTAATTGGTTGTCCCGATTACAGGTTCACCATCAATAGGTAACCCGAACAAAACCTCCACGTCCTGTAAAGTCACAGTCCACTCGCCCGTGCGCAAGTGGAACGAGTGGGTCTCCGGCCGCCAACACTCTAATAAAGCTGTCATCAGGCCAAGGTCAAGAGAGAGAAATGGGAGATCTAGAACACCACCAAAACCAGCTTGCCTAATCAATTGTAAAACTGGTGGCGCTGGGGGGGGGGGGGGGTGGCAACTTCTTTAGTCTAGCTTCAGTTCGTCTTACTTTAAGAGTTTTCAAATCAACTGGAGGCTCTCCCTGCAAAAATAAGTCAACTTACTTTCACATTTTGTAATCTGAATCATATAAAGAGTGTTGACAAATACTTAAAATTTGTACTTACATTATTTACCCATATAGAATGAGAGCGATGACTTTGTTGAAAAGTTAACAAACTCCCGTCAATGGAGCCCTCCTGAAGAACCATATTTTCCCTTGGGTACCTAAAACAAATAGAGTTAAATTATCAACTTGTCAACGGTATTCCATTTGGCGTGAAAATTTTTGCTGCAAAACGCTACAAATGGTATTCGGAAAAATTATTCCAGTGTGACTTGTGTAAGAGCTTTGCAAACTGTCATACTATAGCTTAATGGTTTATAAGGTTTCATATAGTATCGTATTTAACATGTCTATTCAGGATCACCCACTCAACACGGTACCAATGATGATTCAATCGACGAAAAGTGTGGTCGCAGGTATATACGTGAAGCATATAAACCATAACTCCCCACTTGTGTGGATCCCAATTAAAGCCATAGCAAATTGGGAAGCATATCTTATCTATGAGACTATGATACAGCATAAACCAAAACTGTGTAATGATAAATTTCACCGTTTAAGAAGTCCTTGCTAAGCCTAGATTGTAAATATATGATGATTTTTGCTATTTGCACAGGCAGGCAGGTAGCACAGAGGAAAATTTTTAAACCTTTCTTATACATGAGTGGCAAAATATACCACTCCTAGGAAATGGAAGAGAGGCCCCCCATATATAACACAGATTGAAGATTGAAAACATGAATGGGTGAAACCATGGACAACCCAGATATCCATAGTGAGGAATCGTACCAATTAGGGGTCATATAACCCAATACCACGAAATAACTGAACCAATCGCCAAGCCAACCACCAAAAACGAAAATTTCATAACAGCGTTAAAACAAATTGCATCTTAAAAATTACCTATTGAGCCGAACCCTAGTATACACATACATATATACATATACACATACATGAGACAAGGAAGATGGAGAGAGAGAGAGAGAGAGAGAGAGAGAGAGAGAGAGAGACTTACTGTGAGTGACAACAGAAGGTGTAGAGCACGCCGGAGATGAGAGAGCACGCCGAAGGAGGGTGGCAGCTGGAGGAGATCATGCACCTTCGGAGGTCGCGATCGACGTGGAGTGAGAAAGGGAAATATCAGATAGGAGGAGAAAAGGCGATGGTTTGATTAATGTGTGGGTTTTTAACCTATAGCTCCTTTCCAAAAGGAGCTTTAACCTATAGCTCCTTTCTAAAAGGAGCTATAATACTTACAACACGCCTTTTACAAAGGCGTTATAAATCTGACTTGGACTCTTTGCCACTTAGGAAACCTATAACGCCTTTTGAAAAGGAGCGATGGCTTATTTTTACAAAATGTTTGGAAAGATGGGTATTCTCCCAATTTGATTACAATTTATGGCCATTTCGGCCAAAAACTCGGCCAAATAGATTGATTCATTTAAACATTAGAAAATCACGACAAATCAAGTCTCAATCTCCTAGGCACCGTCTGACCTTCGCTTGATCTTCAGGACCTGTCTGCTCGTGTAGATGTCAAAGCTGCTGGGGAGGAAGTTAGTTTCACCGTCGTTGAGTTTGATTTTGTCGTCATCAAGTTTGATTTCATTGTCATTGAGTTCAATCACAACATCTGGAGCTATGTGAAAATCTAGATCTCAATGGGAGACGACCACAACGAGAAGAAAGGTCGCGAAGATACCAACGGCTACGAGAAACGGCGGCAAGAACGCAAATTCTCGTCGGCGGTGGTCGGCCCTGCTCAATCGGTGGTAGCCGCGTCGGCATCAACGGCGCCGTCCTCGTCCATCAGATCGTTGTCCTCCGGCTTGAAGTCCACTACTTCCATGTCTGTATTTGCCATTCTCTCTCTCTCTCTCTACAAGGTGGGTTGAAAGGAGTAGAATAGAATGTGAGGGCGAGGGGCGCAAAATTAAATACGCAATAGATCCGAGCCTTCCAACTTCGGTAAAATATTTCAGGGTTGGGTTCAAACCAAACCTAAAAAACAGGGGCGGCCTCTAATTTTCTATATAATTTACTCAGAACCGATCAATTAGTTGAGCTTGTTGGGTTGGTCGTTCATGCTGAAAATCTAATTAGGTATATGGCAGTAGCCATTTGATCGGATTATATTGTCTTCAAAAAATTGAACAATTATTAGAATTTTGAGTATATAGTGTAAAACAAATACGCTCCAATTGCGACGCAATCAAGGCTAGATCAACCTGAGGGGTCAGCTCTATTTCGACA
>BPLS01032082.1:0-16416 GCA_019656275.1 Rhododendron kiyosumense
AGTCATGGTCTAGGGAAAAAAAAAAACGATAACAACAAAGTAAAAAAGAGAAGTCATGGTCTAGGAAAAAAAAAAAACGATAACAACAAAGTAAAAAAAACTGTTCCGCTGCACTGCCTGAGAAGATTGAAATAGATACCTCAGAAGGCAGAACCAACACGCAAAATATAGTCCCGCAACGTAACAGCTGCAGTGAGAAATATTCAAAACATTAACCACTTGAAATTTGACAATCTCTTTTTCGATACCGCCCACACTTAGGGCTGCAAACTAGCCGAGTCGAGCCGAGTTTTGCCTTGCTCGAGCTTGGCTCGAGCTCGAATCGAGCTGAAATATGTGAGCTCGAACTCAGCTCGAATATATGTTCAAAAGCTCGAGCTCGGCTCGAATGGCTCGTTCGGTACATGTATGGGTATTGGTATATGTATATGTAAGCTCGAGCTCGGCTCGAATGGCTCGTTTGGCTGTATATGGCAGCTCGCGAGCTCAACGAGCCGAGCATCAAGTGGCTCGAGCTCGGCTCGTTTATAAAACGAGCTGAAAATGATGGCTCGAGCTCGTTCGTTTGCTTGATGAACTGAGTTCGAACGAGCCGTTAGCGAGCCGAGTCACGAGCTGCTCGCGAGCGGCTCGGTTCGTTTGCAGCCCTACCCACACTCACCACCATAGAGTTACAGCCATCGTCAAAGAAAAACCATCCACGATGAACGAACATGGGAAACAAGATTGCAGATTCCACTATATAAATTCAGCAAAGAAACATCTGGATGTGTCAACCTATGTATCGTGGTCTCAACAAACTTAAAACTTCTTAGCCTTTGAATAATTTCATAATGAATCATACGTGGATAATACACCATCGAGAATCCGTCCGAGATCAGGCGAATAGTGCGATGATGGAGAGAGAGAGAGGTGGAGGTGTGCGGGCCACCGCCGGAGAAGGAGGAGATGGTCGGAGAGAGGCGGAGAGGGAGACTGGAGGGAAGGAGGGAATCGGTATGTTTAAGGGTTTTGGTCTTTGGAAAAGAGAGGAGCCGTTAAATTAGGATAAGGCTGTACAGTTGCAATAAACCAAGGACACATACATTTTTACACAAATTTCTGTATATCCATTTTTATGGGCCCACCTCGGATCCCACCAATATGATCCAAACCGTTAATTATTTTTAAAATAATTTTTTAAGAGTTTCTAAAATCAACTCAATAGGATATCGGCAAAGGCTTTTTTAAAAATAGTAGGGTGAAAGTGAAATAGCCTGATTCACCCTGCGATTTCTGAAAAAGCCCTTACCGATATCTTATCGATGTTTCAATATGCTACTCCATTTTTTATAGTGATCCTTAAAAAAGTATTCTAACCAAATAGAGCGGTTCCAATCATTTGTGTAGGAATCCGAAGTGAGTTCCATGGAACACGGTGTATATTTAATTTACACCAAATGGCGTGGGGATTTATCAGGGGAGACTCGAAAGACTCCGTTCAGTTGTCGAAAATGTTGTGTGAGAATTTGGTTTCCAGAAAAAGTAGAGTGGGGTGAAGTAAAGGAAAATGAAATTTATTTCTGTGTGTGTGTTTTCTTGATAGAAATCTTGTGGGAAAGAATTTCTTTATTTTGGCAAGACCTATTTTGTAGAACAGTATTTTTCAATGAAAAAGTTAAAGCTATGAATCCTATATGGTGTCTCACAAGGCAAGAGGAAGAAACTGGTGACCTCCACCACTCTCTGCACCACCTTAGCAGAATCTACTACAACATGCTGAAAAAACCTACAATTCCTCTCCTTCCATATCCCTATGACTAGGGCTTGGGCTAGAGGTTCTGAAGCCCGGGCCATACGCATGGGTTGGGCACATGGAAAGCAAGCAAACCAAATGGTTTAGTAAAATTTTTTTTTTATCAGTAATTTTTTTTTATTAATCTCCGTAAAAACAAAGATTAAAAGGATAAGAACAGAAAGAAAATTAAAATTACTTAATTTCCTACACTACCTGAGATCCAATCGCTGGTCCGAGACCAACCAAAACTCTAAACACCCAAAAACCGAAATCTCCACCCCACCGGAAAGAACATCTGAACTATTGTGACAACAAGTCTTATGAGACTCAACATGTGAATGGAAAACAAAAGGAGGGGAGACTCGCTGAAATGGCTGCGTGGGGTAAATGAGAGGAGTCAGTCGGAAGGAAAATTTAACTAAAAGAGAAGGAGAGGGCGACATGAGGGGTAAAAGGGGAGGCTGGGAATTTGGGGAGACAGGCAGTAGAAGAACACACAAGGGTGGTTGTTAATCTTTATGTATTTTTACATTTTCTAATTGCAATAGTATATTTTCTCCGTTTCAAAATGATAGTCCCCTTTGAAAACACGTGCAATTTTTGGACAAGGAAATAAAGTACTTTCCTACATTAGATTTCAAGTTTCTTCGCACCTAATTAAAGGTTTCTATTAGTTCTTTAATTTGGTGTGGAAAAGTTTGAGAAATTATGAATGTAGATATTTAGTTTTTGATTCGAAAATTTTAGGACTTTTATTCAGGGACTATCTTTTGGGACATAAGGAGTACGAATTTTGTGTATATTCTACTCCTTACTAGAGGGAATAGAGTTGAAGTAATTCTTGAACACCCACCTAAAAAATCCGGGAGCCGCCACTGGGGTGAGATGTGGTGTTAGTTTTATTTCGTGCTGGTTTAAGGGTTAGGTCATTACACAATCTTTCTTAGGGTAGTGCAAATAGAGCGTTCAATATGGTGGAATGTTTGAATTATATAGGTGTAGAATGTTTGAATTATATAGGTATCAGAGCCGACTCAATCTATATGTAATGAGATCTTTATGAAGGTTGTTTTTCGTTACTCCAACCTAGGATATGATTGTCAAACAGACATAACTTGCCATGGGATGATCGGTGTGCAACTTCAACATTGGCACGACCACAACAATATTAGGCTAATAAATATATTCAAAATGACAAACTGCCATATAAACTTAATCAAGCATTTTATATCATATCATAAAATAAAAAGAAAAACATTCGATTTGAAATATCTCAGAGCCAAGTATCGCATTTCGTAATCAAGCTTTTCATAAAATGGCAAGGTTTTAGTACGTGGCCGCAATGTTTGAGTACATGGCCGCAGTTTGTGTACGTAGCCGCAATGTTTTAGTAGGTGGTTGCAAGATTAGGGTTGTTCCTTGCTTTTTACAAGAAAACAGAAGGGCTGTCTACGGTTCGGATTGGATCGAATTCATAGGAATCCAATCCTAATTTGTAGCTCACGATTTTTAGAAAAATGCAATCCAATCCTAATCCAAAAGTCTCGTGGTTCGGTTCCAATCCAAACAGTGAGTCACAGTTTGATCCCAATTTTATCCACGGATTTCCCTCCATAAAAATAAAATAACGTTATTGCCAACTAAAATGTAAACACTTATTAGTTACATGCCATAACATGACACTATTATAGCAAGTTAGTTTAAGTCCAAATACCAGCGCAGCAAGGCAACACCCAAAAAACTTTATGCGCTTGTTCGGTTAGGGATTGAGATTTTAAACTCAAAATTATTACCCTACTCCAACATCTACTTATTTCCCCTATCGCCAACCACTATATTTATGTTTATCTCTATTTTTCTCCGATCATTACCATATCTCCCTACTCTAATCATTACAAATTCAAATTCAAATCCAAAATCCAAAATCCAAATCCAAAAACCTTCAATCGAATCCGTGTTTTATTCCAACATCCATTCATTACCTCTATCGCCAACCACTATTTTTATTTTTTATTTTTTACAAAATACTACTAACAATTTACCCCTTAAGTTTTAGATATTGTCACATTAATGTAAATTTGTTAAAAAAAATCATAGCAATTAGAGAAGTTATAATTATTTATAAATATTAAACATATATTTTTTATTTTTAAAGATTTCACGGTCCGATTCGGTTAATCCACGGTTTTGAAATGAAAATCCAATCCTAATAGGTATCTCATGGTTTTTTAATTTTCGAATCCGTGTTTGAACCATTAATCCATAGACAAAATCCAAAAGGTACGGATCGATACAGTCCGGACCGGCTTCACGATTCTCGATTTTTCTTGCACAGCCTAGAAAACACGGTGGATTGGGCTTCCGCAGCCAAACCACGCCGTCGGCCTGCCCAAACTGTGGTTTCTTCTTTTCGGTGCAAAATTTATAGGATTCACGAGAGACGGCGGTTTGAGGGGGAGCAAAAGATTTCATAGTTGTCAAGATTCTCTCTCTCTGCTGATCAGAGGTAAGTAAGCATCCCCAATCTTTTGCTAAATTTTACCAATGTCTATTTTAATCCGCACAACTTTGCACAATGTGAGGTTTGCTATCAGAAGTTCAGCAACCCACAATTTCTACTTCAGTCAAATCCAACCCTATTCATCATCCCTCGCATCCATTGATCAAACACCAAATCAACACTCATTCACAGTCAATTACCTCATAAACTCATGTGGGTTTACTCTAGAAAAGGCTATAGCAGCATCAAAGTACACCCATTTCGAAACCCCAGAAAAACCCGACTCTGTTATCGCATTCTTGTGTAACCATGGCTTCACAAAAACCCAAGCCTTAAATGTCATCAGAAAGGTTCCCCAAGTCATTTTGTCCAATCCGGAGAAAACCCTTTTGCCCAAACTCGAATTTTTCAAATCGAAAGGCTTTTCAAGTACAGATGTTGTCAAAATACTGTCAAAGGCGCCGGACCTTCTTAGAAAAAGCTTAGAAAACCATATCATTCCAGTTTTTTATTTTGTTAAGGATTTGATTGGATCTGAGGAGAGAACGTTATCTGCTATCAAACGCTTTGCTGGGCCGCTTTTGGCTGATCTCGAGTCTCGTATGGCACCCAATGTTAAAATTCTACTACAGGCCGGTGTGCCGGTTGTGAACATTGAATACATGCTGAAGTACCAATCTAGATCATTCACGACAAGGTGTGAGAGATTTAGCCAGAGTGTGGAGGAGGTAAAGGGTATGGGTTTTGACCCTTTGGGTGTGAAGTTTGCTTTAGCAGTTAGCGTGTTGGTCACTATGAGTAAGCCCAAATGGGAGAAGAAAATTGAGGTTTATAAAAGGTGGGGTTTGTCTAAGGATGAGATTCTTGTTGTTTTTGGGAAGTATCCGTGGTTTATGACGGTGTCCGAGGACAAGATCATGAGAGTGATGGACTTTTTCGTCAATACAATGGGTTTGGATTCTTCATTCGTTTCAAAAAGGCCACAACTCTTATCATTGAGCTTCGATAAGAGAATTGTTCCAAGGTGTTTGGTTTACGAAACATTGTATGCAAAAGGTCTGATTAAGAAAACCGATTCTGGCTTAATGACGATGCTGCAGTCTTCTGAAGAGTTGTTCATAAAGAAGCTTCTGAACTGGACTAATGAACTAGCTCCTGAGCAATTGAAATTGTATCAGGAAAAGTTATCACTTGCAGAATAACAAGGATAAGGACATGAGATGATAATGGAGCGGTTGAATATTAATGTACCTGCTCGACATGCAATTTTGCTTCCTTGCATTTAGCTTGTGGGTTTTGAATTTTAAGTTTTCACATTGATAGATTGAATTCTCTACGGCTTTGTAACGGTTGAGGCTTGTTGCAATGTTCCATCATCTTTTCATGTGAGTAGCTTGGTATTCATAATTTTCTCTTTTTATTTTGTTTAGGCGGCAGATTCTTGATGTTGGGTTATTCGTTTCTAATTTGGTCATTTTTCTGATATGTCAATTTTGTTTTAGCGGAACAACAAATTCATATGGTATTTTGGTCAAACAAATTTCTTCTCTCAGTGTGTTTGTTAAATTGTTGTGAAATTTAGGTTTGCTAAGCTATTGGCTTCCAAGTTAATGTTTGAGAACTATGGCTAATACTCTGAATTTTGCATAATGTGTAATATTTCTGCTGGATGATTTTGGTTAAACTTCTTATTCAATGTAGCGATTCTTTTCCTTTTCCATCCCCCTTTCTGGTTTAGGGACTACCAAGTATGACTGATTCTTTAGATAATGATTGACATTTTTGTCACTAAATTGGTTTGGCACTCTTAATTAGAACAGGCACGAGGAAGAAACTGGTGACGAGGTTGTATAAGAAAAGTTGGCAATGGCAAATTGCAATTAATTAGATATGGGTATGTGGATGCCAGTGGATTGATTAGTGATGACCCCCTCTAATACGAACCTGAATCGTCTAGTTTTAGACACAATGGGGCAGTCATTTGAAATTTTCTGTTTGCAAGCAAGTTTGAGTTATCTGTTCATCGGATGAACAGAAGTGGAAGTTCCTCACTGCCGAAATGAATTAACTGTCGGACCCTCCTTGCTGGGAAGGTATTACCAATGATGTGTTTGGTGTTAAATTTGCTGATGATTTGTGAACTTCTGAAGACAATACCCAGCCCTACTGGGCTTGGCTTTGGGAATTGCACTATCACAAAAACTACATGGGTTTCTTTGTATCTGTCTTCATCGAAACTTTTTCACTAAGAGCATTAAGGGGCCTATCTATGGACCTCATTTATTGCAGATTTTATTTTCTATGCAGAAGATCTAAATCATCTATTCAGAACTTGGGGTTGCTACAAAGATATCTGGACTAAATTTGGTAATATGCAGGTTCTCCAGACTAATCCGAACAGCCCACGGGTTGATTGGTGTGTGAACAGTGGCAAGGAAAACTCTGAAGTCTCATGATAATGTTCCTCGGAACATTTTATTTACTGTCATCATCAGGCTTTTTTGGAATGTTTCAAGAATTCTAGCTGCGATATGACTACTTTAATGTCTAGTTTATTTTAGTAGAGGCTTTTGATCTTAATATTCCTACTGAATGCAGAGTTATTAGACCCAAAATGAGTCCCATAAAGAATGTAGTGGATGGTGTAGTGAAAGTGTGTAGTGTATGTAGCATAAGGAATGGTTTCTTCCAGTTGGTTTGGCCGAGTTTTCAGAGACAAGGAGGGGATTTGGGTGACAGGCATCCTCAATGGGCTTACCTCTATGAAGCAAAAAAATTAGTAGAAAGATTGTGGAAATAGAGTCCGATGAAAAAGGCTTTCAATGGCAGTAAATTAGGGAGGCGGGGGGCTGCTCCCCCCTTGCAGCTCCCCTTGCTGCTGCCCGGCCTTTTCGGGCCCACTCCGGTCTCGCTCCGATGATCGGAAACGTTCACTTTGTAGAGATTGTCGAGTAGAACAAGCATGTCAAAAATCAGCTTGATTGGATATCATTAAGTACTTGATCGGAACCTTTTTATCTTAAAAAGAATGGATCCGAAACACTGGATCAAAACCATTGTAACCCATAGACCGAGAGTTATATGGGCTCCGATCAGGTACTTAATGATATCCAATCAAGCTGATTTTTGACATGCTTGTTTTACTCGACGAGCTCTACAAAGTGAACGTTTCTGATTATCGGAGCGAGACCGGAGTGGGTCCGGAAAGGCCGGGCAGCAGCAAGGGGAGCTGCAAGGGGGGAGCAGCCCCCCGCCTCCGTAAATTAGAGGGATATGATTGAGCCTCAGAGAACTGTTTGGAACATGTGGAAAGGAAGAGAAAGTTTTAAAAAAATCCCTTGCTTTATTTCGTTTGAGAGGAAAGAGGAGAGAAAATGGGAATAGTGTTATAATAAGAATAGTAGTAGTATGATTTCCCTCAAACATTTCCTACCACTTTCTTTTTTAATTATTTTTCTTTCTCTTCCTTAACTTTCCACAAGTTCCAAACAAAACATAGAAAATGGGTCTGGGTTTGGACTTTCCATATTTTGGTAAGAAATGGGTGGACCTCATTTTGGGTAGAGAAATGGGAATGTTGTTGGAGATGCTTTTTGTTTATTTTACCCAAAGAAAAAAAGGGTTTAATTGCTTCCGATTTGGTTGCATTTTTTGTAAACTTATTTGTTCATAATTTATTTCATTACTTTTTTAAAATTTTCGTAACTTTTTTTTTAGCTTTTTGTAGAGTATTTTTTAGAGTTAATTGGAACTGAAAAAAAATATAAATATGGACTGATGTTGAAAACAATCATATAAGACACGATTTAGGGAAAAGAAAAAAAAGTTGTTTGATTTTTTTTCATCTTTATTGAACTTTTTTTTGCTTTTGGTCATTTTCTCACTTTTCAAACTAATTCTGTTGAGACAGATTATTAATTCAAAAAATATACTTCATCCGTTCCTAATTGAGAATCCATTATTCTATTTTTGATTGTTCCAAAATGTTGGCCATTTTCCAAAAATAGAAAGAGAAATTTAACAATTTTTCAAAAGTGTCCTTCACAAGGAAATATTGGTATTACTATAAATTAGGTAGAATATAGGGTTAATAGTGAAAATGATAGGCATTAAATTTGAATATAGATATAATCATTGCATATATCCCCTTAAATAATTGAAAATTCAAAAGGTACTCCAATTAGGAACGTAGTAGTGACTAACACAAATCTAACCGAAATTTTAAAAAAAAAAAAAAACGAATAAAATACACAAAGGGAAGAAGAAAAAAAAATCCTGTTTGGCACCTATGGAAGAAAAATAGAAAATAAAATAAAATTTTCAAGTTACATTTTTTTTTTTTTTTTACCTTTAAGTTCCAAACAGAGCTTACAAAGTTCACAAGAACCGCCGAAGTTTTTCACTTTTTCTCTTGTGATGTGATGAGCGAGGGTTCGTGAGGGATGACGATTTGAGGGAACAAAAGATTTCAAATTTGTCAAGACTCTCTCTCCCTCTCTCTGCTGATCAGGTAAGTATTCCCATCGTTGGCTAAATTTTACCAATGTCTATCTTAATCCGCAAAAATTTGCACAAGGTGAGGTTTGCAATCCGAAGTTCATTAACCCACCATTTCTACATCAGTCACATCCACCCCTACTCATCATCTCTTACATCCATTGATCGAACACCAAATCAACACTCATTCACAGTCAATTACCTCATAAACTCATGTGGGTTTCCTCTTGAAAAGGCTATAACAGCATCAAAGTACACAAATTTCAAAACCCCAGAAAAACCCGACCGTGTTATCGCATTCTTGTTTAACCACGGCTTCACCAAAACCCAAGTCTTAAATATCATCAGAAAGGTTCCCCAAGTCATATTGTTCAATCCAGAGAAAACCCTTTTGCCCAAACTCGAATTTTTCAAATCTAAAGGCGTTTCAAGCACAGATGTTGTCAAAATACTGTCAACAACGCCAAAACTTCTTCTAAGAAGCGTAGACAACCAAATCATCCCATCTTTCGAGTTATTTAAGAATTTGATTGGTTCGGAGGAGAAAACGTTATCTGTTATTAAACGCTCGGCTAGGCCGCTTTTGGTTGATCTCGACTCTCGTGTGACACCCAATGTTGAAATTCTGCGGGAGTTCAATGTGCCAGATGTAAACATCGCATACTTGTTGAAGAACCATCCTAGAGTTTTCACGCCGAGTGAGAGATTTAGACAGACTGTGGAGGAGGTAAAGGGAATGGGTTTTAACCCTCTGAGAGTTTCCTTTGTTTTAGCAATTTACGCGTTGAACTCACTGAGTAAACCTGTGTGGGAGAAGAAGATTGAGGTTTACAAAAAGTGGGGTTTGTCCCAGGATGAGATTCTTGTGGCTTTTGGGAAGTATCCGTTGTTTATCATGGTGTCCGAGGATAAGATCACGAGAGTGATGGACTTTTTTGTCAATAAAATGGGTTTAGAGTCTTTGTTTGTTTCAAAAAGGCCAGCCCTCTTATCATTGAGCTTCGAGAAGAGGATTGTACCGAGGTGTTTTGTTTATCAAGCATTGCAAGCAAAAGGTCTGATCAGGGGAACCGATAGTAGCTTGAGCACGATGCTGAAGTCTCCTGAAACTCTGTTCATAAGGAAGGTTGTCAATTTGGCTAAGGAAGAAGCTCCTAAGCTATTGAAGTTGTACAAGGAAAAGTTGGCACTTGCTAGATGATTAAGATATGGGCATGACATGAGAATGGACTGGTTAATATATTGATTAGACATGCAATTGTCCTGTTATTTGCTTCCTTAAATTTATTGTGTTCGTGTTGAATTCTCTGCTTTTGCATACAACTTGGCCGTGGAACTTTTTAACTACTTATTTTCTAGTTGAGATAGATTTCAGATTTGGTGATAGTGTTGTCTAACATGCAACGATTTAGATGTTCAATTTTGGTCATTTTGTTGATGATGTCATCTTGGTTTCATTAGAAAACAAAGGATGAATCTGCTTTCTCATCGAATAGATATGATTTATTGTCTTTCATTGAGAGCATACTCAATGAAATCGTTCTTCCATAACTATGGGATCGCTGTTCAATTCAAGTTTCAACTTGTGTTGGATAATTCTGTGATGTCAAATAAGTTGCTTTGGGCTTCTAAGTTTTTGTTGCGGAATATGGTGAATGATATGATGTAACTTGTGTTGAATTATATGATTTCAATTTGTGTTGGAGTATCTTGTAATGCAAGCTAAATTGGTTGTTTTTTCCTTCTTTATTTCATCAAATTTGTTTGAAGCTGGAGGATTGCAAGCAATCTAAATGATCAATTAGTGAGGTCAGAGATCCCGATTATGAGCCCATGAATATATATGAGTAAGTACGTATACTGGTATGATTCAGGTACATCGATATGGTAAAACCTAGAAAATAGGTATGGGATGATAATGGTGGGGTTAATTATCAATGTGCCAGCTTGACATGCAATTGTCCTGTTATTTTGCTTCCTAGAATTTAGCTTGTGGGTATTAAATTTTCAAATTTTTAGTACACGTGGGAGATAAATTTAAATTTGTTGGCGGGAGGCAAGTTCTAGTTATCCGTTTTCATTCATGTGAAAGGTCTTGAAGTTCCTGATTGCTAAACTGAATTCTCTATCGCTTTGTAACGGTTAAGGCTTGATGCAATGCACCATCATCTTTTCATGTGAGTAGCTTGGTCTTTGTAATTTTCTTTTTTAGTTTTGTTTAGGTGGCAGATTGTAGATTTTGGGATATTCGTGTGTCAATTCGGTCATTTTGCTGATACGTCGATTTCGATTCATTGTAACAACACATGCATATGGTCCAACAAATTTGTTCCCTGTGTGTGTTTGTTAGATTGATGTGAAATTTAGGTTTTGCTATGCCTATCGGCTTCCAAGTTCATTTTTTAGAACTGTGGTGAATAGTCCGAATTTTCCATGCTGTAATATTTCAGCTGGATGATTTTGGTTATACTTCTTATTCTTGTATGCTAATTGATTCTTTTCCTTTTAAATTCCCCTTCCTTGGTTAGGGACTACCAAGTATGACTGATTCTTTAGGCTTGCTTAAATCATGATAATGATGGATTTTTTGTTCAATATATTGGTTTGGGACTCTCCATTTGAACAGGCACAAGGAAGAAACTCGCGAACTATTAGATATGGTTATGTGGATGCGAGTGGATTGGTTAGTGGTGTCCCCCTTAATATGACCTGACTCGCCTTGTTTTGAACACAATGGGGCAGTCATTTGAAATTCTCTGCTGGTAAGAAAGTTTGAGTTATCCGTTTTTCTTCCGATGAACGAAGTGGAAGTTCCATGTTGCTGGAATCAATTAACTGTCGGACACTCCTTGCTGGAAAGGTATTACCATTGATATGTTTAGTGTTGAATCTGCTTATGATTTGTGAACTTCTGAAGACAATAACCAACCCTATTGGGCTTGGATTGGGGAATTGAAATTATCACAAATACCACTAGGGTTTCTTTGGATCTGTCTTCGTGGAAGATTTTTGAACAATCAACCAGGGGCATTAAGAAGATGCCTCCTAGATCTGTTGGTAAAGCAGGTAATGAGCTTCTCATTTGGCGAGTGTTCAAACCCCACCCCTACTCCCCGTTCCCCTAGAATGGCATAGATTATGATTTTCTTGGTTCAAATAAAAAGAACAAAACCAAAGGGAATTAAGGGGCCTAACTATGGACCTCATTTACTTTAGATTTTATTTTCAGTGAGGAATATCTAAATCATCTATTCAGAACTTGGGTTTGCTACAAAGATATCTGGACTAAATTTGGTATTATTCAAGTTCTCCAGACTATATGCCTTGTTAAACTGCCTTTTTCTGGGGTACGATTGTTAAAGGGAAAATGACGGCCAATGACGTGTTTTGAGTAAAAAATGTGTATCTCCAGCTTTTGCCCAAAATTCTACCCAAATTTGAGTAAAAAATGTGTGAAAAACTCTATTTGGATAAGAGTATCTCCAATGTTAGAACCCAATCTTGACCCCCCAAAAAAGCTTTCAATGGCGGTAAATAAAATGGATAAGATTGAGCCTCCAAAGAATTGTTTCGAACATGTGGAAAGGAAGAGAGAGTTTTAAAAAAATTCCTCCCTTTGTTTGATTTGAGATGAAAGAGGAGAGAAAATGGCAAAATAGGGTTATAAGAATAATATAACTTCCCCCTTCATTTTCTCCCCTCTTTATTCTCAAATATTTTCCATTCTCTTCCCTCACTTTCCACAAGTTCCAAACAAAACATAAAAAATGGGTCTAGGCATGAATTTTTCCATATTTTGGTAAGAAATGGGTAAAACCTATTTCGGATATAGAAATGGGAATGTTATTGGAGATGTTCTTTGCTCCTTTTACCCAAAGAACAAAAAGGGTTTAATTGCTTCTGATTCGGCTGCTTTTTGTAAACTTATTTGCCTAGAATTTATTTTGGTATTTTTTACTTTTTTGTATTTTTTTAGCTTTTTATTGTAATTTTCTAGATTAATCAAGACTAATCGAAAAAAGTATAAAAATATGGACCGATGTTGAAAAAAAATCATATAAGATGACGCTTTAAACAAAAATCAAATAAGGCAAGCCAAAAGATTCAACATTAGCGCAATTTGTTTTACTGGGGAGGACATAGCTCGAAATACTTTCCATGGTTTGAAAGTCTGCATAAGGGGACCATAAAATTGAAGCCCACTTTGTTGACCGTTGGTACTGTTGTGATTGAGAGGGTAGAAATGGAAATCATGTCATGGATTGAAGCAGTATATCTCTTTGGAAAGATGATTGGTTTTAGCGAATGGTCTGATCTGGAATATCTCCAAAACATATTCATTGCAATTTTGAGGTAGTAATTTTTTTATTCATAAAACCTCCAATTCTTTAGCTTTAATGTTTTCGGACGCTATGTCAACGGGGATATTGTAAAGGCCTGAAGCTACTATGGAAGGGGCACACAGAAAGGCCATCATTCTCATCTTTAAGGAGCTCAAAAAACAATGGATCAGCTACAGGCATCATATTGCTATCTTCAGATTCAAAGTCTGGTCCTTCATCCCCTATGGTTGATCCAGTGTATGCTTCATCCATGAGTGCAATGCAAGCAGCATCTGCATCCACAGAGGAGTTGTCAATTGCAATACAAGTGCCAACCATTTTTCATATATCTTCAGTACCAAAAACAACCTCAGGAGCCGCACTTTTCTGGAGTGAAGCTATGCTGCTGCCAATCAGTGATCCTGAGTTCCGTTCAACCTTTTCCAATGCCACTACCAATACTGGTGTAAAGAGCACAAAGGCATCAGTTACTCATTTTTCTCTTCACGCCACGCAATCTGTGAAGGTGAAGCACACATATTCCTATCATAAAAAGCTAACAGCTGGAAGTTGATCAAGCCACATCAGCAATTTCAAACAGTACATTGCACAGCATGGCGAACAATACCTAGGTGCTAGGGAAGCCGAAAAAATAGGAAAACAACAAACATCAGCTATATTTTCTGTTATAAACAATCATTACTCGCAAAGCAGAGAACTGTCCAGGTTTTTCGCTCATTTGAAAATCAACAAATTAAAATTTGGGTCCATTTTGCAGGGTTTTTTCTGAAGTTTAACCTCTTTCGATTGAGGCCTTTCGGTATATGGAACCATTTGACAAGATCATGGATAAGAGTACAAAATTAGTATTGGCAGCTGATAGAGTATCCACAGGTCCAATTGGTGAAATGAGTAAAGAGTAGATACCATCAAAGAAAGAAAAACAAAACAGCAGAATGTAGAAAAACTCACTTGGTAACTCAACGAGAGATGGATAGCAGAAGAAATGACCCAGGCAACATCAACGACGGAAACACTGTTAGGAATAATTTTTCTAATCTGCATTAGAAAAGGGGGGGAAAACATATGAAAATTAGTAATGCCCTTCACTGTTGATTGAGTCGAAACAAAGTGTCTTAAAAGCAATTTGTAGGACTGAAGATTCTAATCATTTGAGTCATCAAAAATTCCAATTCACTCCTATTTGCTTCAAATCATATTATTCGGCAACATTTCCCCCCTGCACGGCCAGGAAATACAAATGAAATAAGGATGAAGAATTCAGTATCGGCAACACTGCAATATTTCAGACCGTAATGCCTGATGCCAGTGATTTAAATACACGAGGCGACAAAGCCCTCGTCGAGTCGAGGCAAGGCGAGCGCCTCATCGAAGTGAGGCGAGCGTCTTAAAAAAAAAGTAATATAAACTACATAAACAACCAATATTCACTCCTACCATCAAAACAAGAACAAACATCACCATATTGCATAATAAGCAACAATCCAACATTCCAACATACGAAATACTAGTAAAATACACTTATAAAATGTAACAAACTGACAAACTAGATATTCCAAAAAAAAAACCCATCTGCCTAGCTCCACTAGCAAAAGAAAACCTAGCTGCAAAAGAATACCCAGCACTAGCAAAAGAATACCCAGTCATATTTCTGTTTGTCTTTGACCAAAAAAAAAAATACCCAGTACAGTACGAAAAAAAAAAAAAGAATACCCAGTCCAATCGGCAAAAAAAAAAAGAATACCCAGTCCAGTCAGCTCTCATATTGCAGCCAACTGACCCAGAAGGGTGAGTGAAAGGGAGAGAAAGAGGGAGAGAGAGAAGAGGAGAAGGGTGCGTGTATATGTGTGTGTATATATATATATTTATATATACACACACACATACCTTGTCAGCAGGAAAAGAAGAAGAAGAAAAGGAGAAGAGAAGGGTGCGAGAGAGAGAGATCAATCGATCTCAGAGAGAGAGAGAGAGAGAGCGCGCGCTTACCTTTGAGTTCGATCGCAGAGGAGAGGCCAGAGCAGAGAGGTTCGATTGTGTGTGTGCTGTATAATTGCAAGTTATTTTTGCCCTTATATGTGTTTTTGACCTGGACGACGCCTAGGCGTGCGTTTTGGGTCGCCTCGCGCCTCACGCCTAGTCGTGATTTCAGCGACTAGGCGGTCACCTCTTCGATACACGCCTCGCCTCACCACTGTGAGGCGACCCAGCCTCGCCTCATCGCTCGCCTCGCCTAGGCGCGATTTTTTAATCACTGCCTGATGCATAGGTAAATATCGGTACCTGAGGTAGAGTCCCGTGTAAAAATTGGTACCTAAGGTACAGAGTCCCATTATGTGACAGCCGATATACAGAACTCCAGCTCATATCACAGACACCAAACTAATATGCTGTGCTGTCTTGTCAAGTGCTAGTCCCCAAGGCCAATCGCCATCCTAAAGAAACCCAATCAGGGGATCACTTATTTAAGTGTACTTTAAACCAAGTTCACATGCAAACCCGAAACTGCCAAATCATAATAACGCACACCTCAACTCCTAACTTCCCCAATTACATACAGGGAAATTCAGATAAACTCTGTAGACGCTGACCACCATAATAACGGATCTAAAGTCTTTAACTCAACTGGTTTTGTGGAAGAACAATAGAAGATGTGTTGATGCTCCTCTCATCTACTTTAGAGAAGGATGATGCAGTGATAAAAGCATAATACCTTCTATATTATTGGTTACCCCAAAATCTACTTGTGCCAACTGCCAGAAAAGAATGATGAGAATGACATGAAGAACTTACTTCTCTCCAATCCATGCAATGAGCTTAAGCATTAATGGGAAAAACTGCAAACACAACACGAAGATTAGGAGGAGGACAAGTTCCTAACAATTCCAACATCCATGTTCAAATGAACAAAAGTTCAATATGATCATGGAAAAGATAGAAAATGAACTTTACAAACCAAAAAAAGGCAACAAACAGATGCAAGTACATTAGTAGCATGTGGTGCTTCTAAATTAGGACAAGAAGACCAGATAAGATTAATGCATCTACCAGTAAAGAACAAACTGATTCATGTTGGAGGTACTGCAAAAAACAAGGGCAAGCAGAAAATTCGATCAATCATTAACCAGGTGAGGGCGGTGAGGCAAAAGATTATTGCAGTTTTTTCCTGCTTTATAACAGCAATCCATTCGGGACACCTATATCAGTCATCAGGCTGCTACAAAAGGGCCCGATTCTGAAAACAAAAAAAATTACTCAGGCTCCTTTCTCATGTTTGAATAATAGTTCCAATGCATGCC
>BPLS01032083.1:0-40721 GCA_019656275.1 Rhododendron kiyosumense
TACCAAACTGGTTTTTGGTATGGTGGTCTAAATTTGGACCCAAAGCAGATGATTTTCTGCCAACAGATGTAAAGAAGGAAATGGAGTTCTTCACCAACAACCATCCTCAATTAAAGGGGACCAATACTTCGGAAGGGAAATCATTTCTCTTCACAATGATAACTTTTGGAATCCCATGGATATGGAAATGGGACTTGACTATTGGAAGCAATAATTTGGGACTTCCCGTTCTTCTAAGAACATTTCAATGCCGCTGGTGGAAAGGAATTGATTTAGAAAAAACTTTTTTAGAAATCAAAAATGCCACCCAAGAACTAAAATTGCAAATTAAGTAGAAGGATAAGAAGCCCAATCCTTTTCTGGAAATATCTGCTCAAATTAGAGCAAAGCATCCCAATTTAACGGATGATGAAATTGTCATTAAAACTATGGACTACATGAAGGAACAATTTCTGCAGACAGTCCAATCATCCCAAGCTGCTGATGATGAATCCATGGCATCAGCACGAAGCAATGAAGAAGACACAAATCCATTCATGTGTCTAGCAGGGGAATCTCAGGACCCCTACGAAGATGAAGGGACTACTCAGACTCCTACTCTGGGTGATTTTTTGGACAGTATGACAGAAATGATGGCTGAACAACTGTCCTCGAGAAAAGGAAAGGAAAAGAACCAATAATATGTTCTTTTGACCCAAGTTTAAATGACGGAAACTTAAAATAAAAATTTGGGAGAATACTCAATTAATAGTATTTTGTAAGACACTCAATGGAGGAGTGTAGGTTTACCCACTTTAGGTAGAATGTTTTGTGTCGATGGGGCTCAATTGCACCCGGCAAATGTTTTCCTTAAAGTTGTAATTTCATTTTCGTTACCAATAAGTCCTGTAGAGTCCTCTTTATAAGGACGCGTCTTCCTTTGTTTTAGGCAGGATTTTCTTTTGGTTTTGCCCTCTCTGTAAAAACCAAGTGTCTCTTCCATTGTAAATATTTGCAGTCTCTTTCCCTTCAATAAAAGGTCAGTATTTATCGATCCTTTTTGCATACTGTATTACTTCCTCAACTTGTCTGGTGAAAGTCACCCAAGCATTGTAGGCCTCATTCCATGAGGCGTATTTTTTATGCACAGCGCCTGAAACCTATTAACCTACTCACTACAAGCTGTCCAGTCATTGTAGATGCTTGGCTTCTTCCCCACGAACACAACATAGAATTTTTGGTTTCCCATACTTGTTGTGTAATACTGCATAAAAGAGGGAGTCCAATCGCATGAAGCAATTTTTAGGTACAGTAAAAAGTAGGAACACATAATAGTACTGGAAAAAGCCGAATAACATCGAACAACGGGACATCATTCCAGTAGGTTCACTATGGCCAAACAATACAGACCCCAATTCAGAAATTGCACTTAGAGTTAAATGTACGAAACCCATTTGTCCATTGACATCAGGAAAACCAAAACCAACATGAACTCCTACCAACATCCAAGGACAATCCGAATGCAACAACATTTACAATTAGTCCAGTAGTACAACCCATGAACAAAAAGCTAAGTTAAGTGGCCAATTTTTATGCAACGAAACTAGTACAATGCAATAAAAATCAATATGCATCCCACATTTCAATAGCCATTTGGTCTCGTTTATGCGCCATCAATTCCAAATCCACACGAGATGTGTTCAAAGGCTCTACTTCACCTACATCATCATCAACCTCTTCATCAGTTTCTTCTTCCCATTCGACATCTTCATTGTAACCGTCAAAATATTCATCTCTCCCATGATGCATTAAGATAAAGTTGTGGATAACAGAACAGGCTGTAACAATTGTTGGTTGATGGGCATTGTCATGATTAGGAATACCCTTTAGTATTGGTAACCTCTTTTTCAAAACCCCAAAGCATCTTACATTTCTCAAGGACGAGTGCTTGTAGTTGAATAGTTAGTACGGTGTGTGGAATATTGTATTCGCCCCATCCCATTGGTCCCTGTGATATCGTTGTCCTTGGTACGAAGCAAGATAACCCGGCATGTTGGTGTATTCAGAATTGACCAAATAGTACTTATCTAAATCATAAATTACTCTGGTCAGTATAGTGTGGTTCCTACTAGAATAGATCCAACAACAAATATGAGAAAAGTCTTCTTCAAAGTTGAACTTACTAATTGGTGGATGTGGGAAGTGAAAGTCCGGATTCGATACTGCCGTAAAGAAAACACGTCCATCGTGGGCGCTCTCCTCCCAACCTGGGTACACAAATGTGAACTTCATGTCGAAGGAACACAAGGCCATTACATTTTTGCCTTGTTTGGTTTGGTTTTTGAAAATTTTTTTGAAAAATTGTAGGGGTAATAAGTGGAGAGAGATAGAGAGAGAAATGTTGGAAGTAGGGGGAATCGAGGGGGAATTTTTTGAAAAATTCTTTTTGAATTTGAAAGAGAACAAGGCATTTGTGTTCTAGTGAATTTTCTGCCGCGAAATGCTAATTTTCTAGAAGCCGATACCCAAGCATCTATGTGGGTTTCATCTATCGCGCCAACACAATCCTATGGAGATTTTGAAAAAAGGCATTAATGTAAGTATATATTTTTTCGTTGTGATGTGTACGGTATTGTATGTAATACATGCTTACTTGGAACCATGGATAGTATCTTCCATCATGGAGAATTTCAGGAGGCATTTCTTAAAGATTTAGTGGTCGAATAATAAAGGGAGCGAGATTGCAAATAGCACGATGCATGATGTTGAAATGCGTGCTTATAGTATCCAAAGAACGCTGGAAGCGGTCAGCAACAACTCTATCCTGTGCATTTTGTCCGCAAATGTACAAGAATATAGCCAAAGACTCCTCGATTGAGAGGTTCTTATGATCCCATTCAAGTAGTCCTCGTCGAACTAGCTCGACCGCCAACGCTTTGAACGTATGTTTGTTAACACGTAAAATATCCTTTATGTTTTGTGGATTGGAGTTCAAAAGAAACGTGGTATATTCTTGTCCTGATAAAGGACATGTTCTTTGTGGAATCTTTTGTTTCCCATCTCGTTCCATCATAGCGAGTGTTTTGAGTTCCAGCAAGTCATCATCATCGCTAAAATTGTCCTCGAGTTGGTAAGGCGGAATTCCACTTGATGACATGGTGATTTGCTAACCGTTGCCTTTCTATTAGAAAAATGTACTGGCACTTTAAAAAAGTTCAACTAACCAGGTTTTCGTATTCCTTCTCTAAAAACTATGATAAAGCGAAACTTCCAGACACTTCTCATAGTTTAACAATAATTGCCAAAATAATGCGAAACAATTAAGGGCTAGCACACCCAAACTACAATTGTTTGCAAACCAAGATCAAAATCCTCAATCAACTAACTATGAAAATCTACATGATTAAACAATCAGAAAAGGTCCACGAACCACATGCACCAAAGTTGCTATTCAGGACAGAAGAACTTTTTGCAAAAAAATCCAAGTAAACGAGTCATGATACAAATGCAATGCCGAATAGTGATACAGAAAGCAAGATATCAACTAGAGTCATAGAGTACTTGCGTATAACATACGTATGAACAAGGTTGGAACTGGTTGGAGCTAGAGTCCAAGAGTAGGCGAAAAGGTTGGAGCTGGTGGCTTGTATGTATGAACAACAGATTCTTAATATGGTAGCGAACGGTGTCATCAAACATTCTTCTCTTAAATACGCACTAAACGTGTCCAAGTTGTAGCAGTCTTCTACGAAAATGAGGTCGATTTACTGTATTTGCTCAGAAACAGGTCAATTAATCACATTAGGAAATGGTTTAAAACATGGGCTTTGTAGCATACAAACATCTTTTAGTTCATAATATGTATTTTTCAGTTTCCAAACTATATTTATAGAGTCAACAACTAACATGTCCACTGTCAGCTAAGCTATTGTATTTTTTTTGGAGGTTTTAAGGGTTGCAAACACAGGTGAAGGGCTGAGGATCCAGGAATTCCACTCCAATGGCATCTTAAGGGCACAAGGAACTTCTATAGTATTCCCATTCATCTTGTTCAAAGATAAATGAGGTAAGTGCAGTCAACTTGCTTCAAAATGAACACCACACAAGGACATACAAAAACCCATAAGTTTCATTGACTAAGTGCTTTAGAGACATAACAAGCAACTTTAGAGAATCATATTCATTCTTCTAGGAAAAATTAGTCATGTGTGACGTTATGATATTCTTCCACTTAGCACACTAATTTGTTATCAAGGGAAAATCAAGCCGAATCACTGAGATTGCCTAAAGGATTAAAGAAAGAACCATATGGACACATTCAATTCCGGGTGCATTAATCCCAGAGTGCACCTAAAGATCTCTATCTGCACACATGCTTGCATTGTTGTGCAAATATCTGTAAATCAGTTAAAAAACAAGAGTTTATACAAAACTAGGTAAACCAAACTCGTTCAAGAAAAAGAAAATTTGAAGCACTTCAGAGTCTTGAGAAATATGAAAGTGCGCAGAGATAATTTAGGTATATGTTTGAAACCTCTGAACAAAATTAGTATGTGTTTTCTCCCACTTATAAATTTAAAAATAAGGATTAGAGATAGATTTGCCCGAGGTCCTAAATGGGAAATATTTTCTGCAACTGCTCCACAACATCTACTCATAAGTCCACTAATCATAAAAATTGCATACACATTTCAGTGAATCAAACTCATAACTCTAAGCATGCCCCAAGTCTAAGTGCTAATTAATAAGGGAAGTGGAATGCACACAGAAGGTATCAAACCAATTAATAAGAGAAATGCTAACATCTACAAATTACCAAACTGTATCAAACCAACACATGTGTGGATGTGTGTCCATGCAGTTAGGCATAAAACTAAAACCCATATTAGTTGTGCCAAAACCAAACCTTATAAAAAAAAACCACAAAACACCAATAAACTTCTCATAACGATTTCAAATTCGCAGCATGGAAGGATCACAAATTCTTATTACACCACAAACAAGTACTGGAAATTAGAAGTCACAACAGAAATATTTCCTCAAGTGAAAAAAATAGACATAAGGCTCCTTAAAACAGTCAAAACACATAACTATTGGAATTTTAAAAACTCATCGACTCCCTACCTAAACAAACCAACAAATGACCTCCCTATATCTTCACATCAGTTCTCGGATCTGAAGCGGCTGATCCAACCCAACCTGCCATCCGGAGTCAGCTTTATGAAGCCTTCCCTATAATTGACTCCCTCAAGAAGCTTGTCATATGCCTTATAAAAGGCAATGTCACTAACAAAGGGCTTTAGTGAGTTCATTACTTCTAGGCAAGCCTCAATAGAGTAATTTTTGGCCTCAAGACATTGCTGTATCAAGGTCTCAAAATACTCTCCCTTTTTTTGGTTTGCGAAAGCCACCCTATCATACGCCTCGTTTTGCTCACATTGCATTGACTTACTGCTTGGTCCATCAGAGAATGTGCTATCACTAAACTTTATGGCCTTTCCTTGATTCCTCAATGCTTGCTCCTGCTCCAACGAGGGGGCTCCTAGGGGGCTGGATTGGCCAAAGATGCCTGTGGCCAATGAGTCGTCCACAAGCTCGTGCAAAAGGTCATAATGGTCAAGCCATTTACCAATAAATTTTCCGGCATCCTTATTTTCCTACAATGAATAGGAAAATTGGAAATTAGCGTCCTATAAGGTGGAATGGTGCTAGTATAAGTCAAATCATGGTTCTCTAAGGTTTATACCTGCAAATACGTTACCCACACGTCCGCCAATGTAGTGACTGTTTAACCGGGTCCCAACCCAACCCACTTCGCTCTGTCAGGTCTTTGAATAGCCTATAGTCTTTTTTCAGACGGTGAAATTTGTAGTCAGTCTTATGTGTCCTCTTCTTTAACTCCTCTACGATTGCCGCCCATTATAGGGAATGAAACGTGCGACATTTGTTTGAGTTTGTTCCATGGTCTTTCCTCGCCTCTTCTAGCATAATTTGGAGGAAAATTTAGGTGTTCTCATAACTCCAGTTGTCGGAATCGAGTTTTTTACAACTCATCATAGGCTAACATGTGGGAAACAATTAACGCATGTTACACATTACTACAGTGAGATGACATATGCAAGTTCATGTCATGCCTAATGAAATCAACATTACTAAGGAGTAAGAGGAGTACCACTTGGACACTGTTCTCGCCAGTGAATGAGTTTGCCGAGGGCATGGGAGATGAAGCACGTCTTTTCCTCTTTGAAGTTGGAGTTGAGGTCCAAATTTCAGTGATAGTGGTTGGCCTAACAAACAACAAACAAGTCGAAACAAATTACCCCCGAATAGTTGAAAGAAATTACAGAACCGTGAACCAACTATAAAAGAAAACAGCTGGAAAGGATTTATAGTAAGGTGTTTGAAGTTCTACAAAAAAAACATCTGCAAACTAGTTTATAATGAAAATACCAAAAATAGTTTCGCATCCTCAAAACAAATCGATGCTCAAGACAAATCTCATTTTCCTGCATTTGGCCCCAAGTAGTTTCACATAAATACATGATGGGGTACTGAACGCATCCTCTATTCAAAATAAGGGAAGAAAATTGCAGGAGATGAAAAGAAACTGTAAATGATAATCCCAAAGATTCTGAATGACAAACGAGAGAAAATGGAGTTACTTTGCATCCAATTAATAGCACTGTTAGCACAAGACCACAGGACATTCAATCCTGAAAAAATCCACAGTCGATTTACGGAGTAAATAACCCAAGACATTTGCACATTTTTAAGGAGGTGCCAATACCTAATTTTCACTTTTCAAAAGTACCCAAAAGTCCACTGCACTAAGGATACATCTTCCCCTTCCACCAAACCCTTCAATTCAACAAATGATCATGTTCGAGTGTGACTACACATACCCTAATAGTAAATCCTACCAAAAGTTTTGTGGAACATAAATGCAAATATGGATGAACTCTAGACTGTTTTTGGATAAATCTTGCTAGATTCTCCCAAAATGTAAATGTCATTGCTAACATATCTATCTATACTATGAGCTATTAGAGACTTTTCATATGCTGTACAAGCAAGTTATTATTTCACACCTATTTTCTGGACGGCTGTTCGTTACGGTACAAAGGACACCTGAGCATATCTCTTGTTTTTCGTTTTCCAATCCTCGACACTTTTCATGAACAACAATGACAAAAATGTAGATGACTAGGAAGTTCAATAACGCTAGTGTACACCTCAGTAGCTAATTGGTAGCAAACTAAAAGTAACAAATTTATAAACATACAAAAGGTAAAGAGTAAGATCAAGATGATAACTTGTTTACCGACTCTACCCTAACAACGAGCATCATTATTAACACATCTGTGACGAAAATCAAGAAGTGATGACGGGAATCATTTTCCCTAGCCCTATCAAATGCCCATTCATATATAAACACGTTGGATAGAAATTGTAATCAGAATGCCCTTTATGGGATAAATCACTATAATGGCAACTTAAATAATTAATCTATGACCAACCACCCAATTTCGTACTTATCTAAAACACACATGTATTGAAATAAATTTCAACAGATCTAGAACACACATAACCCAACGAAAAATCGAACTCAGAACCCAGAACCCAGGTTGATCAGGGAAGCCATTTACCGCACCGAATGCCGTCTGTGCTTGGGCCTTCCATTCTGTTGGAGTAAGAGGTAAGCAAAGAGGGAGACGAATGCGTTGGGCGCCCCTTACCCATCTTTATACACCAAAGGTCTTGTAATGAACCGGAATCAGTCAAACACCAGCTATATCCACCGATGCTATGGAGATTATCGTTGTCCTTTGAGATTTCTCGAAGAACACGGCTAGAGAGAGAGCGAGAGAGGGCTAGGGAAAATTTGATTCCAGAGATGGGGAATCGTCCTACGCTTCATGGAGACAGAGAGAGAGCAGGAGCGAGAGAGAGAAGAGTAAAGGGGAATCGGGGAATCTCCTCTGTAACTCTATAAAAAGGAGAAAGATGGAAAGGACAGGGAGGTAAGGAGGGCAGGTTAACGTTAATGAGGGAAGGGAGAAAATGAGGGTAGTGAGTCGCAGAGGATAATTTTTCCCAAACTGGGTTCCTGTTTTTGAAAAGTCCAAAATTGGGATCCGAACAAAGCTGATGATTTTTACAAAATCAAACATGCAATGTTTTTGTTGATATCAAAAAATTTAATAGTATGTGGTGACTGTTGTTGAGCATGTGCATAGCTCGTGCCCGACTCTGTTAGCATTTGGCTAAATTTAAATGAAATATGCAATAACTATTTCCATAGGACTGTTACCCAGCATTATGTAGCAATTTTCTAATGGGTTGTCTTGGAGAGTATATCCCACACAACCACACTTTTTGAGGTTTCATTTTTCGACATGGGTACTTGATTTATTTGAATAGGCAAGGTAACTGCTTGCTCGACCAAAGTGTGTGCCGTAGTGAAGAGTGCCCTCAAGTGTAGAGCTACGTCGGTTGCAGCATAATATTCTGAAGTCCGCAGTCGAATCCACAGGGAGCCATTAGAGCTAGGCCAGAAGGTTTGCTTTACGAAGGGTTTTTAGCGTTGGGACCGTCAACCTTTGGATTTGGTGTTAAGACGGCCAACTTTTGAGTGTGGAATTCTCTTTCTACCTCCTAACTTGATTGAAAACAAAGATTGACTAGAGATTAAAAGCGGCAAGGTCTAGGGTTCATTCCGCCCATAACTTAGGCCGTTCAATGCTTCTCTTTAATTATTCAAGTGAGATTCAAAGTCATTTGATCTCACTCGGGAGATTTAACCGTGAAAATCAAGTTTAACTCATACAACGGGGTTTGGAAATGGAAAGGAACTCACTTAGACATTTTATCAAACACATAGAGTGACATAGTTTCAAGCATGCTGTGTGCCAAGGAGACTTGTCGACACGACATCAAAGAAGTTAACAACCCTAAGTTTAGACCAAAGATTAGAGCTCAACAAGTTGGCAAACCCTTGACATAGCTCCAAGCATTATGCGTGGCAAGAGATCAAGTCCCTGCCTACACATAATCAAAGAGGTTAACAACCCTAGGTTTTGTTACACAAAAATTAACTTAATTCATTCACAAACCATATTAAGCACAAGAAATGAGAGAAGCTATTAAACTACCCAAGTCATGGATAGAAATCACCCCATGACCAAGCCTAATCAACTACTCAACCATAGAACAAGATCGAAGAACAAGCATAAAAAGATAAATACGATTCATGAATAAAAACAGAAATAAACTTAAGATTACGAAAGATCTCAACCATACCTACAACATTAATGAAGACGAAAAGCCTCAAATCCTAACTCTTCAATCTTCGAGACCTCTCACTACGACCCTTACTCTTATAACGGGTTACACATGCCACCCGCTTGCTTCGCTTCAAGTTTGAATGCCCAAGGAATCCATGTATAGTCCCAGTCATGAAGAAGCAGTTCTGTCCTCTCTTACTTTCCTCTCTTAATGAGATCTCTATCTTTCTTGCCTTATCCTTTAAATAGCTTATTGGACAAGGGAAGGAAAGCCTAAACCGTGCATACCCCTTACTTGTACAAAAATTATTTCATTGGCTTAATGGCAACAATAAGAGCGCAGTCCTTGTCCTGAAGAAGATGGGAAGAGAGGGAGGTAGAGAGAGAAGTTCCTAGGGCTTAGAAATGAAAGATAACCCCTAAAATGGGGTTTAAAGTATTTATATCCCCTAACATTCGGGTTACAAATGACCAAACCACCCAACTTAATCTGAGATCGGGTACTAAAAGTTACAGAATTTCCAGTTGAGTGGCATCAGAAAGTGTTGTCCACTGGATGGTTGGTTCCGGAACTGGCATTTCTGGGGTTTCTGGAACTTATCTGGAAAATAGTCAGCTTCCTTTCTTCATCTTCAAATCACCCTCGGTTGTTCCGTTTAGTCTCCAAGGCTTCTTGCTATGACTTTTTCAGCTCGTCCACGGGATCCCACGTGACCTCGGGACCTTGGATGTTCTTGGAAGCCATTCATGGCGTCAAAAACGCCTTATTCTTTCGTTTTACCTACAACGGTCAAAAACATAAACTTCGTGCAATATCATTCAAATAAAACCAATTTTGCACAAGAGTGTGACAAAAACGAGAGAGATAAGCCCATTTATTTACACTATTGAGGGCTTATCAGTAACATAGCTCTTATCCGACTTTTTTATGTTTTATAGGAATCATGTTGACCATCGTTTTCTTTACTCTTTGTGTCCAGACTAGGTGCGGTGGCCTCGGTTACTGTCTCGGTAACCAGGTCAGGCGCTCCAAGGCAAGGCCACGGAAGGGTCCAGTCGGATAACTGGTGGAAGCTTATGGTCCTTACATTCCGCTCGGTTTAGTACTCGGTAGCAAGACTCCGCGTTTGGAGAATGTTGATAGCCCATGTTCCTGCTTCGGTGTTCCCGAAGTCATCTAAAGAGAGGAAGTTATGTCAGCTGGGTCCCATGACGATCGTGCAGCAAGCGTAACCCTTGGGATCAGGATTGGCCATGTGCTCTGTAACCGCTTTATCCCTTTCGTCATATATGACGTCACCAGAGGCGGTTACATGGGCGTACCCTCCACGCGCTAGCTTGGAGGCCAAGTAAACCTAGGTCTATAAATACAAAGGAATATTAACCTGGAAAGGTATGCAACTCTACCCTAACTCTAGACCTAATTTCCTCCCCTGAGATCTAACTTAATCATCGGAGGGTCATTGGGCTAATTCAGCCCTAGTGACTTGTTGCAGGTCCAGCCGCAGGAACGCGGAGCCACGGAGGAAGGACACCAGCTTGAACCACGGTTAAGGTCCCGTCAAATTGAACCCCCACACTTGGCGACTCTGCTGAGGACCTAGCCACCCTCTTGTCGTTCATTTCTCTCTCTGAAAAGCTCCGTCCATCGTTCCCACTCCAGAAATGGTGGAGGTTGAAGAAACCCACCATAGTGGTACGTACCACCCTCGGGCTTGGCCCCCTCGGGGACCACAACTTGGCCTCCGGCGGTGCTAACGCCCTGGGGAAAGCTCACATGTCTGTTAGAGTCGAAGCCGGGACCTCAACCCCTGACGGGGGCCCGCCCTCTGAAATCCACAATTATATCTGCCACCTGGAGCGAAAGATCGACGTAGAGCGAGACAAGTGCGTTTGGGATGAGCTTGCCGAGATCAAACATCTCCTGTAGATCTCTCCCTCCCACTCCTCCAGGAGCCATGGCGGACGAAGAAACCATCACAGCCCCTCTCGCAGTTGTAGAGGCCACCTAATCGAGTTCCAACCTCACATCTCGGCCAAGGACCGTCTCGAGCTGCCAGAAGACGGTGCCCGTGTCGAAAAGGAGGGGTGGCGTAGGGAGTGGACACGATCCCCTTGCCTTAAAGCACTCCAAGGAAAGCCATCTCCCTTCAAATGGCTCGGTCCGGGCAGCGTCTCAGCCTCTTCCACCCATTATGTAAGAATTGGGAGAGGGCACCGCGAACCCACCCCCAGTTTTACCAAGGTTGCAAAAGCTGGCGGTTTCCTCGAACTCTAAACCCCAAGGGATATCGCGAGCGCATAAAGGATCGACGTGTAAGGAGCCCAGTCCTCTCACATACAAAAACTGAACGCGGCAAGAGCTTGGTAACCGAGCGCCTCGAGAACTATCCTCGAGATAGCTACAAGACGGATTGGCACGACCGCTCGCCCCAGACGTCGGTAAGCATTGGCTCGAAGAGAAAGGAGCATGAAAGGTTGGATCAGCTTGTCCCGAAGAAGTGTTCAGCGATCGAGCGTCCAGACAGTTTCGACCGTTCGATCCGACCTCATCGCGACGCTAGACTTGAAAGACTCACGACCTCTCATTTCACAAGAGAAATTGACTAGGTCACCCCCCCCAAAGGGATTCACCCAGGCCAAATTGCCAAGTCTCATCGCAAGACCGAGGCATACACTCATCTGGTACAATACAAGCTTGTCATGTCTTTGTTCCTCCGGAACGAGCCATCGGACGATGCCTTCTTATGCAAGGTTTTCCCTGCTAGCCTTAAAAACCTAGGCCTCACTTGGTTTAACCAGCTTCTTGCTTGTTCAATCTCCTCGTTTGATTCCCTTTGCGATGCCTTCATGGCTCGGTTCGTCATGAGCAACAAGCACGAGAAGGAAATCGATTCCCTCCTCGCCCTCCGTAAGCGAAGTGATGAAACGCTCCGCCAGTACGTCGGTCGCTACTGGGAGTTGTTTAATGAAATTGAAGGCTGTGACGGTGTCATCTCAGCCTGAGGATTCAAGCTCGGTCTCACCTCCCAAAACAAGCAGGTCTATGACGACCTCGTCCGCCACAAGCCCAGTTCCATGAAAGACCTCATGACTCGGATCGAGGACTGGTGCCAGCTCATCGAATCCAAGGCTGAGAGGGGCATCGGGAAGACCACGAGCTCGAAAATAGCGACCTCCTCGGCGGCCTCTCCGGCTCCCGTACCTGTTTCAACACCTAAGAAACAGGTCAACAACATCAAGCAGTCCCCGAGGAGGGTACCGAAGCCAAGGGACTTCAGCGCCGAGAAGACCGTCTTTACCATTCCTATCTACCGGATTATCGACCAAGTGAAGGATTAGCCTTTCTTCTTCTTCCCGAATCAAAAGCTTGGAACCGAGAATGGGAAAATCAAGAACCCCATCATCCGATGTAGCTACCATAGTGAGCAAGGTCACTTTACCAAAGGCTTACTTAGAGCAGCTTGTCGCAGGTAGCCATCTCGGTAACCTCATTAATCATGAGAAAACCAGGGCTCGGACACAGCGCAACGAGAACAATACCGAAGAAGAAGTCCAAATAATCCACGTTATCCACGGCCCACTCAATGCCGAAGCCAATTGTATCATCCGTGATGCGCTCAATGACGCCTCTTCTTCCAAATAGGTTATGTTAGTCAGTCCCAAGCCAAAGCGCCCCAGAACCGACGACGGTACCAAATGGACCATCACCTTCACAGAGAAAGACCTCAACCGTGTCCAACTTCCGCATAATGATGCCCTCGTTGTTACACTACGCATCGGAACCTTTAATGTCCGACGCGTCCTCGTTGACCAAGGCAGCTCGGCCGAGGTCATGTACTATTCTTTGTTTAAAAACTTGAAGCTCTCGGACACCGACCTCTGATCCTCTGAAGTCCCCCTCATCGGGTTCAACGAAGCCCCGGTATGGCCCCTCGGCTTAATAACTTTTCCTGTTTGTGCCGGTTCCATGGTTCTTGATATGGAATTTGTGGTGGTAGATGTTCCTAGCCTTTATACTGCGATTGTTAGACGCACCTGGCTCAATAAGCTGAAGGCAATCGCCTCCATTTATCACCAGGTGGTCCGCTTCATCGGTGCTAATGGACGCCAGGAGGACTTGTACGGAGATCAAACCGCAGCCAAAAGATGTTATGTCAACGCCGTCTGAAGCAGTAAGAAGACTTCCTGGGTCAATCTCATTGAGGTCCCCGAGGCCCCAGTTTTGGAAGACGTCGGCAGACCATCCGACGAGTGGAAGACCTTGTCACCATCCCCTATCACCTAAGACGGGTCCCGTTTTTTTCTTATCGGTTCTTTGCTTAGTGATGCCAACCGGAACGTGACGTTTGACTTCCTTAAATGGAACATAGAAGTATTCAAATGGACCCCATACGAAATGCCCGGAGTCGACCCCTTGTTTATCTACCACGAGCTCAACATTGACCGAGCTAGTCGCCCGGTTGTGCAAAAAGCAAGGCGATCCTCCCCGGTCCACTCCGAAGCTGTTATTGAAGAGGTCAACCGGCTCTTAAACGCGAAGGCCATCTGAAAAGTGCAATACCCCATGTGGTTGGCCAACACCGTCGTGGTCAAGAAAAAGAATGGCAAATGGCAAGTCTGCGTCGATTATTCCAATCTCAACGACGCCTGCCCAAAGGACTTCTTCCCACTTCCTCGGATTGACCAGCTTGTTGACGCCACTGCTGGCCATGAACGACTCAGTTTCATGGACACCTACCGGGGCTATCATCAGATTGCCATGAGCGAAGGAGATGTCGAGAACACGGCCTTCATCACCCCCACAGAATCTTCGGATAACTTGTTATGCCCTTCGGCTTGAAGAATGCCAGGGCCACTTTTCAGCGAATGATTACCAAGATGTTTGAGCGATTACTGGGCGACACCATGACGGCTTACATTGACGACATGGTGGTCAAAAGCTTGCGTGCCGGCGATCACCTGACCCACCTCGTCGAAGCCTTTGAAATCCTCAAAAAGCACAAGCTCCGGCTCAATGCCGAAAAGTGCGCCTTCAGTGTTAGCTCTGATAAGTTTCTCGGTCACCTCGTCTCCCGATGCGGTATTGAAGCCGACCCCGCTCAATTACTTGCTTGCCATCGAGAAACTCTCGGCCTCCCACAACAAGAGGGACGTTCAACGTCTAACAGGCATGGCCGCAGCCTTAAATTGATTCATAAGTCGCTCCTCTGACAAATGCCAGCCATTCTTCGCACTCTTGAAAGGCAGCCGACGAAAATTTCAATTAGACAGAAGACTGTGACCGAGCCCTTCAACAATTGAAGGCTTACCTTTCTGAGGCCCCACTACTTGTCAAGCCTCGGGACCAGGAAGACTTGTTCATATACCTAGCCGTCTCTTTGCACGCTATCAGTTCAGTGCTCGTCCGACAGGAAGGACGGGAACACCAACCCATTTACTACTCCATTAAGACAATGACCCCTGCCGAGACACGCTATCTACCATTGGAAAAGCTCGTTCTTGCCCTCGTCTCAACCTTCAGGAAGCTCGCTCCCTACTTCTAGTCACATCGCATCATTGTCCTCACCGAGTACCCTCTCAAGTCTCTCCTCCGAAAGATAGACATTTCTAACTGAATCTCTCAGTGGGCCGTGGAGCTTGCGAACTTTAAAATCCACTTCCAGCCTCGGACAGCAATCAAAGCTCAGGTGCTCGCCGACTTTATCGCCGAGCTCACTATGGCCGACACTCCTGCTTCGGCTCCCGCTCCAAGCACCGAGGCAGTACTCCAGGCTAACCCTAGCACAGCCTGGAAACTTTTTCATGGAGATGTTTGGAAAATGTATGTCGATGGCGCCTCCAATAGCCGAGGCGCAGGTGCAGGCGTCATCCTCCTCTCCCCTTCCGATGTCTTGCACGAAAGCTCACTCTCTATCAGCTTCCCTGCCTCCAATAGCGAGGCTGAATATGAAGCATTGATCTCAGGGCTCAAAACGATCGAAGCCCTGGGCATTGAAGAACTTGTGGTTTACAGTGACTCCTAATTAGTGGTCAATCAACTCTTGAAAGAATATGAAGCTCGGGATGACCGAATGCATACTTACCTTAGTTCTGCCATCCGACTCATCAAAAATTTCAAAGCTATCCGAGTCGAGCATATCTCCAGGGAACAAAATTTCCATGTCAACGCTCTTGTAGGTGTTGCCTCGACCTACTCTTCCTCAGGACATCGTTCTATCTCTTTCAGCTCCATTGACAAGCCCAGTTTCGAACTCGAAGTATTGAATCAAGTCAGCATAGAGCTCGGACCGAGCTAGATGGATGAGATCATTGGCTACTTGTGAGATGATATCCTTCCTCCAAACAAGAAGGACGCTCACCGACTCCGCATTAAAGTCGCTCTCTTTTGGCTGTGCCTAAAATCAGTACTGCCTCAAGTATGGAAACTTCATGACTGTACTAGTATGGAAGCTAAACTTTGGGGACTCAAAAAATGGACTCAGATACATCCTTCGACAAGACCGACTCAAGTTGAAGTAGAGATGGACTCTTTGGGAGTGGTGAATCTGGTGAAAGAGAACCCTGATCCCTAGGGGAACTTGATTGAGGAATATAAGAGCATGCCGGAACGAAGCAATAGCTCCATTAACCATGCTCGTCGAGAGAGAAACAAAGTGGTTGATATGCTGGCAAATCTAGGAGTGGGGCAAGAAGACCCCCCCTTCTGATGTTGCAAGCCTTCTTGCAGCTAATTTGTGCAGGAACAATGTTTGAGAGGCCTTGACCACTCTCCGATTTTTTTTTAATTTTATTTTATTTTTTGCCGATGTACCAAAAATAGGAAAATTCATGTCATTACCAGTGCATTGCTCATAAGCCCACAAGTTAGGCAACCGCATAAAAATGTTAAAGTGTTAGTGTGGATTATAAACACTTTTATACTAGTGTGGTGTCTAAACACTTGTGATCGTGTGGTTCACAAATCCAATGTACGGAGGAGGATTTAGTAATTAGTGAATTGGTCGTCCTCTCATGATTCACCACCACCACTTTAATAAGAGGCTTATATGAGTACATCCCAAGATGAAAGGTGACGGTACTTTTTTTAATGTTATTTATTTACGGTGGCTCGCTACGAATGGTGGAAATCAAATTATGAACAGTTAAATAAGTTTTACAAACTGTGTCTGCCCATGTCAATGGTTCACCGTGTAGATACATATTTAGTTGGTTGAGCGTTTTTATTATTAGTAGTATAAAAAAGAAAAGAAAAAATGAACTCTGCATTCATTTTAGTGTATCAAATTTACACAAATATTTATCCCGAAACTCACTCACTCATTATTGAAGTGGACTCATTTGTTCGATATGCTTAGCCTTAATTTCTTTCCAATGGTGTGGTGTGGTGTGGACATAGCCCCACCTTTTATGGTTACATTTTCCCAATTCTTTCTTTGAGCAGAGAGCCCAATTGTCAAGATTGGTAGTGTTGACTATGAAGTCAGAAAAGAAGGCAGGAAAAAACTTCCCATGTTTTGTGCCTTGGAAACTGCTAAATGCTAATCACAACTTGCATTTTTGTGACTAAAAATCATGCAGCTCTTGAATGTAAAAAATTCGTTAATCTCGAATCCCCATGCGAAGGGATAAGTAGTAGACAAATTGAGGGTCCATAGATACAAAACAAAGTTGGGAATCTGAAACAGGATCTATAGTGAGCGAAGTCACTGCAGGGTTGTAATGAGCAATTTTAACTCGTTCAAAAGTGTGTTCAACGGTTCGGATTAAAAAAAATTCTTCCACGGAATACAACCCTGTAGTGCCTTTGCTCACTACTGGGTCCTTAGGTTCGGCAGGTGGGGGAAGGAACAATTAATTACCATACCCTCGGCATTAGCCATTAGGCGTGAAATTTTGGGAGGATGGGATGTTATACAACATTTTGAAATATTGTTAATTTATGTGGGACTGAAGTTGTTAGGATAACAAAATATTGTAGCAAGACATTTTTTGTGATTATCTGTCCATATAATCTGTTGTGGCAAGACATGTACTGTGATTCTATGTGTCACCTATTTGTGGTGAGACATTTGTTGTGATTCTCTATCCATGTAATCAATCTTTTGCAAACAAGAAACATGTCGTCGTAAAAGTTTACTTACGCTGTGACATAAACCAATGATGAAATCCCGTTATATAGACTCATTTCTCTAATTGAAAGCTGACCAAATTCATTCAATTTTTATTTTTTAAAATGACACGTGGTTTACTCTACCAATTTTCCCTCTTCAAACGTGTCACCATCAATTTACCAAACACTAAAAATTATGTGTCCAAATAAGGTCCATCATGTTTCATAGAAAGATCGATAACGGCACATAACAACCCTAACTCACTTTTGCAACAAGGCCATTAATCTGTGGCTCTATGGGAAAGTAAATTCCATAGAATAACTAAAATCACACCAAACCGGTTGACTTGGCTTCAATAATTTACAAATTCCATGTCAAATTTTCAAACTGTGGACTTTACGTTTTCAAACCCAAATTCAACTTCTTGAAAAAACAACTTTCCCAAATTCCTCTTCCTCCTACTGAATTAGAATATCTAATGGGATGATTTCTGATGTGCTTATGTAACACCTAATGAAATCTACCATAGTCTCATTCAACGATCTAAGTTAGTTCATTTTGTAGGTATTCATCATGTATATTTAATCCTACAAAAAAATTTACTGATCAAATACTTGTATCTATTCTAACGAATAATATTTATCTTAACGAAAATGAACGGTCAAAATCTGACCATCCATTTCTCTAAGAAAATACTCCCTTTGTCAGAAAATATTTGATCCATCCACAAAATGAAGACATAAAAATAATACATTTCTCGAAAAAATTCCTAACAATTTACTAGATATTCATGCGAGAAGTTTGATTTTATTTTTAAAATGAATTATTTTTAAATTCTCGTTTTGCAAACCGGATAAACATTTTGGAGAGGACGTAATATGATTTTACAAAGTCTTGACTGATGTCCGATTCATTAATAATTTACACTCGATATCAGAATAGTTCAAATCGTTAAATGCGACCATAATAAGTCTCATTTTGCATCACATGAGGGATCGCCTCACGAGTAAATCCTTTCTACCTCCAAACCCAGCCTACTTGCTAAATTAAAGTCAAACAAACTTGCTTTACTTGAGCTCTCACTTGCTTTTCCAACTTATATATACATAGACACAGATAAATCCAACTCCACCTCCTCTCCAACCCCTTAGAAGCACAACCCAGGCCTTCAAAACACAAAAATGAAGTCTCATTCTTTGATAATGGCTTTCAATGCCATTTGCATATTCTTTTTCTTTCTCTTGGTCTCTTACTCTGTTCCAGTCCAGGGCTTCAGACCTCTATTATATCATCAATCGTTTCCTTCTTCATCCATAAAGATCTTCATAACAGGCAGAGCTTACTCTGGGCCGAGCCGCAGCGGACCGGGTCACTAGAGGGTGGAAGTTACCCTAGTGCTTCTTCACATACAGTTATTCTTTGGAAATAGTGTTTTCTGTGCTAAATCTACAAACCACGTACTCTGTATGCGGTGACATTGGGAGCACTGCGAGTGGTAAAATCAGAGTAAGATCTTCTCGTGTAATGACTCTCTTGTGTTTCGTAGTATGACAGCAAAATGGAGCTAGCTCGTCGTAATTCCATTTAACGATCCAAGCCGAGACAGAACGTGAAAGAGAGAACTCCATTTTGACTTTTTTTTTAATCTTTATTTTTCTTTTTCTTTTTCTTTTTGAGTACTAATTACACGATGTACATTACAATCAAGTTTTCGGATAGGAGGTTAATTAGATTTCTTTCTGTTGGTTATTAATCGGTTTGTATATGTTGAGGATGAGAATTTATCACAACTTTAAGGACTTTGGGGATAACTATTCCAATTGTTTGAATGATGAAAAAGTTTATTTCCAAAGAAATGTTTCGATGATTTGTAGAGGTTGTCGAGAATATATCATTTCGTGGAAAAAGATATGTTGATTAGTATATTTGATATGATACTAAGAAAGTAGAAGTATTTAATGATTAGGAGCCGATCACAAACGAACTTTTAACGAGCGAATACAGGTGGTTTGACTCGTTTATCAGCCCTTTGATTAAAATGTTTTCGAAACATGCTATATGTTTATGAAAAAAAAATAGGTTGGCACAATGAATGGAAGGTAAATATGCGTCTCTGTTTTTTTTAGATATGCAAGAAGTGTTAGTTGTTAGCGAGCTTAGACTCTTTGTCTTGTGCACGCATGATTTTTTTTGCATGTTGAACTTCTTAACAAGCTCCATAATACAAACGAATATGGATCCTTTTTCGAGAGTAACTGAATTGCTCTTTAATAACTAAAGCAAATCGAGCCTAGTGGTTGTGACACTCTCTTACCAGGTAAAATGCATGGGTTCAAGTCTTATCGATTGACAAAAATAAAATAAAATTGAGCCTTAAGACCCAATCAATTGCACTTTAGTAATTGGATCTTGCTAACCTCGACTTAGTAGGCGACATATAATATGAAAATAATTTCAAATAAGTTCGGATTTCAGCTACAAATCTCATGAATATTAATATAATTCTAGAAATATCAGCATATTTTTCTCAAATATTGATGCACCCTTAACTTAGTATTCACTGCCCTTATAGATGAGGTTAGAATTTCCCTTGGTAATTTTGTAAAAGATTATTAGAGGCGCTGGAGTTAATTGGTAATTAATCTAACTTCAGTTCGCCCTCCTTGACCTACGGATTACACGCTCAAGCACACATTGAGAAAAGTCAACAAGGTTGTGAACAAACTTGCAAACATGGGTGTTGATGAAGAGCATAACATGGTTTCCCATATCATCCCTCCTGATGAGATCCCTTTCTTGAGGAGGATATAAGAGGAGTGGCTTTCGAGAGGTTTTAGTTTGTTTTATTAATTTTCCTATGTACCAATAAAATAAGAAAAGAAGAAGAAGTTCCGTTATGTGGTGCATTTGTTGAGGGGGAAAAAACAAGGGGTTAAAAGATGTGGTTCAATAAGGCCACACTCCGACGGCCCAATAAAAGCTTGTTGGGCCAGCAAATAACGATTGGGCTCCAAGTTCGGAAAATTTGATGATGTCTACACAATCCGGACCAAAAATAAAAAGAAGAGCCCAAGCAATAAGAAATGACGGTCAATGACGTGTTTTAATAATTAATACCCATCAAGGATATTTTCAGCATTAATAATAAATGTTCTCAGCATGTCCTTAGAAGATATTAATTATCAAAACACGTCCTGAGCCGTCATTTTCCCTTTTCTTTGTTATTCCTCCTTCCTTATTAAAGGTACTTAGTTTAGGTTTTTCACATGACATGAAAAAAAGGTGCTTAGTTTAGGCCCTGTAAAAGAAATATTGTGGTGGAATTTTAACAAAGTTATGGTTTAAGATAATAATTTATTATTATTTTCATCAAACCTTTTTTAGTTTTTAGTAAAAAATTTTTTTTTTTTATTTGTCTTGAAAAAAGGAATAAAAAAATAGAAAAAAAGTGTTTGAGAAAAAATTTTAAAAAGACAAAAGCAATTGAAAGAAACTAGTGCGTGATTCCTTTGGGTAAATGAAATTTAATAATTTATTAACAAAGCCAAACTACAAAGCAAAGGGGCATACCCTAGAATTACTAAAAAAACAGACAGCTCAAAGAGCAAAGCTGGCTAGAAACCTACCGTAGCTAAGAACTCAGACCTATTAACTAGGAGACTGGAAAACAGACAACCAAAGATTACCACCAATACGATATACAAGTTAGCAAGGAAAATTTCTTTTATGTCCCTTTGATTTTGACCAAAAATTCATTTTGATCCTTCACCTTTTAATTTTGGCATAAAAATACTTCAACTTTCCAATTTTTTTCAATGTCGTCCTTTAGAAGGAATTCGTTTCCTTTGAGTCCTCCTATAGTGACCGACGGCCGCGCCGGCCTGTCTCCGGCCACCGGATGGCTGATCCGAGCCGTCCAAAAATTCAAAAAAGAAGAAGAAGAGGAGGCTTACGTGGGAATTAACGTAAATTGATCAATTTCGTCAATAATGAGGGAGCGACTCCCAACGTGCATAACATAAATTGATCAATTCAGTCAGACACCTGGCTGTGCCCCTTTTCATTCTGCCTTTATAACACCATTCCGACTAGTATATTTAACGTCCCCTAGATTCTAGGGACATCGTTCGGATGTATCAATAATACTCTTCTTCATAAATTGTTCAAAACGTTATAATTCCATTTTTTCATGGTATATTACTCTTTTTCATATGTTAAATAATCATACTTTTGTAAGTTAAAAATATAAACTTTACAAAAATTCATGTAATAAGGATAATTCATAACTCACTTTTTTGCATCCAAAATTTACCGTAAAACCTAGCGAGTCGTACTGGGTCCTAAAATAACACATTAACAATTAGAAATGCAAAAATTGTGATTAATCATTCTACTAGTGAAAGTTCAAGTTATTGTTTCCTAACAAGACCTATATTACAGATTACATTGAGCTTGACTTGTTTAATAGACTAGTCTAAAACGTGAGCTCGAGTTTGATCCAGAAAATTGATATAACTTAGGAAGAGCATAATTTCTTTCCCTCTCTAATTCTAAGTTATGGTGCTACAAGTCAAGCTGAGTCACGAGTTGTGCTAGCAGCTCAATTCATTTTTAACCCTAAATCAAATCCGACAACTTTAAGGAATAAATAAATTATATATGATCAATTTGCAAACCTATGGATCGATTCGACCCCGAATTAGTCTAATCCTACGAAATCATTTATTGAAGGCCATTTTAATTTTTCCACTTTCGTTTTTACCGTGAGTTTGAATAGGAAATTAAAGAAGAGATTATATAGATTTATACAACTGCAAGTATGAGTGTGTATATACGCCAGTGGCATGAGAAAAAAAAGTGAGAACTCACCTCCTATTGATTCCTCCCTTCCTAATCTTCCCCTGTTTCTCTAATTCTTTTTCTTTCTTTCCTCTGTTAGGAATTCGGGTTGATGCTATGCAGTGAGGTGCATACCTTTGAGTCATCGGATCGTGCATTTAATGGTTCGGATCTTATCTCGGCAACCAATGATCAAGAGCCGTTCATTGTTGAGATAAAAGATCCAAGCCGTTGGATACACAATCCGACAGCTTGGAAGTGTACAGCATGGTATTACGCACACCACTACACAGCACCATCCCCCAATTCCCTCTGCTAGATACCGTGTGTGAGGGATAGAGGTGTACACGGTCCGAATTAGTCCGGTTCTCTAGAAAATCAGTAACTGGACCATTTCAAACGGTTCTAGAAAATTAGGAATCAGAACCTAACTAGAACCAAACCGCAAGATCGGTCTCGTTTTAGTTCAGTTCCGGTTCTATCCAATAAGAATTCAAACCCTTATTCACAAAATATGAACTCATAAAATTAAAGAAATAGGAAGATAATATGCTGGAATAGAAAATAAATGAAGAAAATAAAAACTTTCCTAACAAATAAGATTCCATCTTTAAATAAATTAAGTTTAGCAAGGAAAAGATTAACCTACCAAATTCAAATACGTATTTAATTACACACATATGTATTGCTATATTTATCTTAGTTTTAAATGGTGCGGTTCAGTTCTAACAACGATTTATTAATTGAAAACCAGTAACCGAACAAAAATTAGCGGTTTTTATTTTTTTTGGAACCATAACCTGACCATAGAACTGCAGAATCAGACCAAATAGGACAGTTCGGTCCGGATCGAACCGATTTTACGGTTCGGACGATTTTCTTGAACACTCCTAATGAGGGTGCGTGTTCGTGGAATGGAGACATGCCCATTTATAGAAGGCTTTGTGCATCTAGATCATATCTAGAATGTATCTAGCCAAAAGTAAAAACTTTTTGACTTGGGGATTTTTTTTCATAAAATCTGGTTACGGAAAAAAAAATCCAACAACTTTATTTCGGAATATATTAATATTTAGTTATTAAAAAAAGTGCTACGATACTCTTCCATTTGTTTTTCCAATCTCCAGTCTCTCTAGCTCTTTTGCTCCTCAGAGTTCAATGAAATAAACAATTAGTTGCTTTTGTATACCATTTGGGTGACTAATATGGAGTACCCATAGGAATTTTTTTTTCCCTCAACCCGCAGGAGTTTAAAGACCTAGAAACCTAGAAAAATAAAAGGAGTTGAAAAGATAGCATCGAGGTAAAAGTAAAAAGGATAATTTGGTCCCACCATAAACAAGTTTTTCTCCTAGTCAAGGTTGCCTAACCTATTTTTTCCCTTTACGAGTTTCTGTACTCCATTCCAAGATCTCAAAACATACTTATTTTTAAATAAGTATTTTTTTGCAATTTTCAAACTTAAAAATAATGGGGCTTACTGAAACTTAAAAATATGTAATACAGATCTTGTTTGAAAAATGATTAAAAAAAATTAAAAAATTATTTTCGTAAGCACATTATTTTTATAGAAAATTAGAGGTCGGTCATATTTTTTAGGTTTGGTTTGATCTCAATCCTGAATATTGTTACCAAACCTAGATAGCCTCGGTTATATTGCTTAATGACTTTTTTGCCCACGAAAATGCAGTCCACCGAAAAAAAAAAAAAAACTGAACTCCTCACACCTCTCCCCCCCCCCTCCCTCAAGACTAGCCTCCCCACAGCGTGCCGGACGTTTTCTCCGGCAACGACAGCAATCGGTGTATCAGAGGACACTCCATCGCAGTGGCGCGGGCGAAGAGCACATCACCCCTGGCGGCACCTCGGGCTTCGGCAGCATCGAATGAGGCCGAATCATCCGTTCAACGTCGCCATCGATATTCAAATCACGAGCTGTGTTTTCCCAGTGACGTCCATCTTCGGCGACTCCGACGGCTTGTCGTCAACGTGATCGTATCTCTGCTTGATCACAATTTTTGTGAATTCTAAATCAGCACTCGTCTGGCTTCCAATATAACTGACATTCGAAATCGACATCAACAGAATTGGAAAAATTAACGGGAGCGTATCTCTCGTCGACGTCAAAGGATTCCGAGTTTTCGTTGGAAAGTTCCTCGTCTATCTCGCCGTTAACGGCAGCCGTTGACATGCCGTGTACCGAGAAGTTGAATTTGCAAGGGATTTGAACCAGTAAACTACTGACTGGTCCGTAGCATTCTCCCTTTTTTTCTTTCCTTTTTTCCCTTGTTGCCATGGCAACAGAAATTACAGATGTTGCTTGAGGAGTCAAGATGCCGTTTAAAACAAATTTTAATAAGAGAAGATACTTTGATACTTGAGGTGTATTATAGGGGTGTATTATAGGGGTGGTGATGTATGATGAGGTTATGTGAACTGTGAATTTTAGTGTGCGGTAAGGCTATGTGAAGTGTGAATTTTACAGGAGTAATGTTGTTGTGTAGTGTTTTAGGATATTGGAGTTACGTGAACTATGTGGTTGGTTATATAAACTGTGTATTTTTTATTATGTGAACTGTGTAATGGACTATGTGAACGGTGTATTATTCATTTCACATAAACCAGTTCTCATAGATTTTATTTTTAAAAAAAAAACAGTAATCATAGACTTTTCAAAAAAAAAAAATAGCCCAGCTCTCATAGATTTTCAAAAAAACAAATAGTTCTCATAGACTTTTCAAAAAAATTAGCCAAGTTCTCATAAACAGTTCTCATAGAACTATTTATTTTTCTATGAGAACTGTGTATTTTCTATGAGAATTGTCTATGAGAACTAATTCAGATAGCCAGTTCACATAGTCTAGTTCTTATAACCAGTTTTCTATGAAAATTGGCAGTTCACATAGTCAGTTATCATAACTCAATTCATATAGCTAGTTAGTTCTCATAGAACTGACTATGAGATTTGAAAGTTAAAAATTCAATTGTAAATCAATTTATTTCCTATGTGAACTATTACTTTTTATAATTTGATTACTTTTTTAAGACATGGCGGTGAGAACATTTATAATTATATTTGATTTTGATTAAATTTTTGTTTTTGTTCATGTGTGTATTTTCTATGAGAACTGTGTGTTGTTCATGAGAATTGTTTATGAGAACTGTGTTTTTTCTATGAGAATTGTCTATAAGAACTAGTTCACATAGCCCAGTTCTTATAACCAGTTCTCTATGAAAATTGACAGTTCTCATAAAATTGATTATGAGAATTGGCAGTTCACATAGTCAGTTATCATAACTCAGTTCATATAGCTAGTTAGTTCTCATAGAACTGATTATGAAACTTGAAAGTTAAAAATTCAATTGTAAATCAATTTATTTCCTATGTGAACTATTACTTTTTTTACTTTGATTACTTTTTTAAGACATGGCGATGAGAACATTTTTACCTATATTTGATTTTGATTACATTTTGTTTTTGTTCATGTGTGTATTTTCTATGAAAACTGTATGTTGTTCATAAGAATTATCTATGAGAACTGTGTATTTTTCTATGAGAATTGTGTATTTTTCATTAGAACTGTCTATTAGAACCGTGTATTTTTTATGAGAACTATATATTTTTTATGAGAACTGTGTATTTTAGCATGTGGTAAAACTATGTGAAATGTGTATTTTTCAGTTCACATAGCCAGTTCACATAGTTCAGTTCTCATAACTAGTTCACAAAGCTAATTCTCTATGAGAACAGACACTTTTCATACTCCCTCCATCCCCAATTAATTGTCCACCATGGGGAATCCAACTATTTAAGTAGACAACATTATTACACACTAAAAATATTTGTTTTCCAAAAATGCCCCTCAATTAAAATCTTTGTGAGTTTGAAAAATTAGTGCAACTAAATTCAAAAATTTGTGGTGAAAAATTTTATGTGATGATCCAGATCCTTCCAAAAATTTAGTGGCTAGATTTGTTTGGAAGCAAATTTAAATTCAAAAGTTATGGGTAATACTACTCCTATTAAACTCACAAGCTTACCTACTCTGTTTCCCTCTATTTCCGTATCCTCCTAGCCAAAACACTTCCTTTCTTTTCTCCATTTTCATTTCCCTGTCAAAAAACATTTCCCTTTTCATCTCCCAATCAAAGCATTTCCATCTTAATCTCTCCTTCCATATCTTCTCCAAAATCAAAAGAATTGCTATCCTTGTCTTTCTCTTCCTTGTCTCTTCCCCAAATTAAACCAGTGCCTACCCTTTTCAGATTCATCATGGATTCTTCCGATAAAAATACCTCCACTGATTTTAGATCAAACAAAAATCTTACGGACGAACAATGCTGGAGAACATATGAAAATTTGTTGATGCAAAGTCAAGGTGGAAAACTAAAGAAGGGTTGTATAACCTCTCTTGCTAAATTGTTCTCTGTCAATGTAAGAACAATTCGTCGGATTTGGCAAAGAGGAAAAGCTTGCATCGCCAATGGCTTGGCTGTCAATGTATCCAACAAGAGATCAAGAGCAGTAGGGCGCAAGCGAGTTGAAATCGACATCAACAAAATTTCTACAATTCCTTTCAAACGTCGGTCTAATATACACTCATTTTCAAGTGCCTTGACTATCCCGAAGTCAGTATTGCATAGGAGAATAAAAGAAGGTTTAGTCAAGCCACACTCAAATGCATTAAAGCCACATCTATCTGAAGAAGCAATGAGATCAAGGCTCCAATTTTGTGTTTCCATGCTAGAGCCAACAACTCTTCAAAGCCAGCCAAGGTTCAAAAGTATGTACGATTATGTCCATATTGATGAGAAATAGTTTTACATGTCTAAAGAATCGCACAAGTACTATTTACTCCCGGAAGAACCTGAACTATACCATACTTGTAAAAGCAAACGATTCATCACGAAAGTTATGTTCCTCGCAGCCGTAGCTCGGCCAAGGTTTGATGCCACTAGAAATGAGGAGTTTTCGGGTAAGATAGGAATTTTTCCATTCATGTTCAAGGAGCCGGCAAAGCGAAGCAGTAAAAATCGACCGGCCAATACAATGGAGACCAAGGCGATTGTATCAATAACCAAAGAGATCTATCGTTCGCGTTTGATTGAGAAAGTTCTCCCAGCTATTCGATCTAAGTGGCCGCGTTCTAGTGCAACGGAACCCATCTACCTTCAACAAGATAATGCAAAACCTCACATTGGTCCATTGGATGCTGATTTTGTAGAAGCTGTAAGTAAGGACGGGTTCAATATGCCCTTATCGTTTCAACCTCCTCAAAGTCCTGATATGAATGTTTTAGACCTTGGATATTTTAAGGCAGTACAATCTCTTCAACATCAAGAAGCACCGAGAACTATTGATGAGCTTGTTCGTGCCATGGAGAAGTCATTCGAAGAAATGTCATTGGATAATCTCAACCGTGTGTTTTTATCATTGCAAGTTTGCATGATTGAGGTGATGAAGGTCAATGGGGGCAACAATTTGGGGCAACAATTACAAGTTGCCACACATAGGAAAAGGCCAAATGTTGAGGGAAGGTTTTGTTGTTTCTAGCCTAGAATGTGAGCCTCATGTTCTACAAAATGCCTTGGTTCATTTACAACAGCGAACCAACTAGTCACATCAAGGTGAGTTTCTTCATTTTTCTTGCTAGACTCATCAAAGTGAGCTGATTTTTTTTTTTAAATTCAACCAGGTTCTATTATTTTTCTTTGTTTCTTTTTTTATGCTTAGAGTTGGGAAAACATCCCACTTATGAATTCTCTCTCTCTCTCTCTCTCTCTCTCTCTCTCTCTCTCTCTCTCTCACAGGTAACAAGGCTGCTTAAATTTTGTGTTTTTGCAAAGTGGTTCAGTCAACTAAGAAGTTTTTGATGGCACTCTTCAAGTCAAGTTTGAAATTGTTGAATAGAGAGAAGGCTATATGCAGCACTGTCTTTTTGTGAATCTGTAAATACGGAGTATTTGAATGGTTGTTCAAATGAAGGGGGAAAAAATGAAGGAGAAGTGAAAATAGGTGTTCATAGTCCTAATCAACTCTGTAAAATGTATTTTGCCTTTTGGAAATGAAAAAAAAAAAAAAAGCAATTTCAGTTGGGAATATGTGTTGTTTTGTTTGACTTTAAGCATTTAATGTGAATTTTTTGGAATGTACGTACTACTGGTTTAATTTTAAGAAGAAGGGAAAAAAAGGAATTTTGGCAAGTTTTACCCATCCATTTTTGGAAAGTGGACAATTAATTAGGGACGGAGGGAGTATCCAATTCTCATAAAACTGACTATGAGAATTGGCAGTTCACATGGCCAGTTCTCATAGCTCAGCTCACATAGCCAGTTCTCATAGAACTAACTATGAGACTTGATAGTTCTCATAGCTAGTTCATATGGCTAATGGTATTTTTGTCCGAAATAATATGATTCAGAAATTGATTCTAAAAATATAGCTCTCATAGCCATAATTCAAAGGTATTTTTGTCCAAAATAATATATTAACTTGGGCTATGTGAACTGACGGGGATATTTTTGTTCGAAATATTATGTTAACTGCCTATGAGAATTGGTAGTTCTCATAACCAGTTCACATAGCCAAGGGTATTTTTGTCCAAAATAATATGGATAAGGAGTTGATTCTAAAAATATAAATTTTAATAAAAATGGACATGTATACAAAAAGTTAAAAAGAATTGACAAAGAGTAAAAATACATGAAAAGTCAAGAAAAATGAATGAAATAAAGAAGGAATATCTTAGTCAAGACTAAATTAAGTCTACTTTTTGGGTCCGGCCTAAAAATTTTCCTTATTTTTAAGCTTGAAAATTAAAAATAAGTATTTATTTTTTAAGAAAATTTGTGGAATAGGCAATGAGTATTAGGGGGCATTCCACTTTCCAGAAAAAAGAAATTTTAAAAAAAGATAATTTCAAGCTCAAAAATTATGTATTTATGCAAATAATTTTTCTACCAATATGGATCTTGTTTGATAGATCTCATTAAGATCTTTTAAACGGTGCAAAAAAAATTAAAAAAATATTTTTTATTTTCATTATATTTGAATTTGAAATTACATTCGTTTGAAAAAAGAAAAAAAAAAAACCTTTTTCCAAAGTGGAACACCACCTTAACATATGCCCCTAGGACATACATTAACAAAACCCAAACTTTTTTTATGGAAACCTCATCGACAGGTTCAGGCCCAACTAAGCCCAATTTTTGTCTAGACCATAGTGGAATAGAAAGATGCAGGAAGCATGGCTTGATCTAGTCTGGGTGCTCGGCTAGCTCTACCGCGACAGGTTCAGGCCAAGCTAAGCAACCACTTTAGAATCCTTACGAGCACGTTTTCTCCCGAAGCAATAGATAATACCTAAAACAACAAGTACTAAGATAATGCAAATTTTTTGACATTTTGGGTGTTACCTTGGATATTTTCAAAAATATTTGGATAAGAATAAAATAAATTCACTTTTCCAATTTCTTTCGTCAATACAAATCAATAATCCATGAAAGTTGGCGCAAAACTAACAAATGCTAATTTTTTTGAATAAGGACACAACTTTCGAAAGCCCAAAAAGCTTAACAAAACTTAGCCTAAGTAATACAATGTGTACAGCTAAATCTCATCAAGTCATCATAATTTTTGCTAATCTTTGGAATAATGAACAAATAAAACCTGCACTGGTAGTTGCATTGCATTTCGATCAAAGCCAAAAATTAGCCGTGTACCAGTAATAAATTTGGTGTATCATTGTGCAATGGTTTTCTAAGTGTCTGAAACAATTTAACTGCAAGCTATCAAATTAATGTTCTTGTGAGAAATCTAATTGAATGGATCATGAGACTACCTAGGCACGTGCACAGTAAAGAATAGGCACGACACGAGCACGATATGAGCACGATTCGAGCACGAGACATGCACGGGATAAGCACGACCGGATTATAATTTTTTACATCATTTAATTACTTAAAGAATTGTGAAGATGAATGTCTTGAACTTCGAAATTCATGAACAAATGTTATTATTGAACATTTTTCTAGCGCAAAACTGGATACCTTCAAAGAGCATCAATAGTTTCACCCCAAATTTCTTCGTCACCGTCGACGCAACAATTGATGAAATCAACGCTGCCAAATATATGTGCAACATGAACATAGTGAGCACTATCAAACTTATAGTACTGATTCGTCAACCAATCCTCCTATTCCTTCTTGTATACCACCGGGAAGAATTTTTTTCTTTAAAAAAACGAGTCCATCGATGTCACACCATCTATAAGAGCATCTCCAAGAGCCTCGCTCCAGCTCAGAATCTGACGAGATTGGCGAGAAAATCATAAATTCTCAAACCCAGAAGGCTTGCTCCAGCCTCACCTATATGCTTAGGAGCTACAGTATCTCGCCCAACCGGGCGAGGTTTTTCAGCCTCGCTTGGCTTCTCTCTCTCTCTCTCTCTCTCTCTCTCTCTCTCTCTCTCTGCTGCAGCCTCGTCGTCGAAAGACAAATTGGAGTCGGAGATCGGTGTTGGGTTGTGGGTTTTTTTTAGATGTGGGTTTTCCAGTAGGGGGTCTTCCGATCGCCGGCGTCTAGAGGAAGGAAATCTGGAAATGGGTGAGAAGGGATGTGTGTGTGCGAGTGCGGCAGAGGTTTGGTGGGTTTGAGAGAGAGAGAGAGAGAGAGAGAGAGAGAGAGGGTTGTAACAATGGCGGACAGGGATGGTGAGAGAGAAAAAAATTTGTTTGTGTTTGTTTGAGGTTAGTGGAGGGACCCACCAAGATGGTTTATTATTATTTTTAAATGGCTAGAGTGTTTAAGGAGGCTGTTGGGAGCTCTATGGATTTAGTGGCTAGCCATAATGAAAACTTGCATTTTTCCTTGCTTAAATAGCTAGGGACTGCTAGAGATACTCTAACACCCATTGAAATATGTTAAAAGTAAAATATTTTAAAGGGCCTCGCTTCTCTCTCTCTGCTAACAATAGGCGACAATTTTATTGCTTTTGGTGACTTTTTTGGTGTCACCAAACCTGTTTTCCTTGTAGTGAGAAAAACCTTTCTTGGCCTATAGCATCACCAGAGCATCGGTTTGACATGCATCACCCCGTAGAAAGCAAAGCATCAAAGGCAAAAATAGCTTCATCTTCTTCACAACAGACTAAGGAAAGCTCCACTAATCCACAATGGGTACAGTAACTACTCCCTCTGTTCCTAATTGAGAGTCCCTTAATTCATTTTGGGATATTCCAAAATGATTGTCCTTTTTCAAAAATAGAAGTAGAAATTTGATAAAATTTCAAAAGTGTCCCTTATTTGTGAATACAAATGGTGTAAAATAGGTGTAATGATTACATGTCTCCTAAAAAAGTTGGAATTCTAAAGAGGGACTCTCATTTAGGAACGGAGGGAGTAGTGTAATAGTGTTTTAATTATGTGTATTAAGACTAAGCAAACAAAAAAAAAGTTTATATGCTAGAGTATGGTAAATCTAGTAGCGTGCTAGCATGTGTGCCAAGTTTAGCAAAAAAGCTAGCAAACAATAAGTATGTCCCATCTCTAAAAATACAAACATCAACCATAAAATATAAATGCCCACTACTTCTAATACACGCTTGTAGGAACTATTTTTATCCTAATACACATTTTAACATACAAAGATATCACATACTTGAGGGACCCATTTTTATTCTAATACACACTTTAACAAAGATTTTGACAATACACAAATATACCAAACCCATTGCGGATGCTCCAAAGTCTAAACTATGATTAAGATATTGAAACAGTGAGGATTTTACGTAGACAAATTAAGAGCAAAATGAGCAAGACAGCTTCTGAAAACTCAAACATTGGTTCTGCACATGCCCTTGGTCAATTACTATGTATAGGAAGTTATACATAATTCTTCCCCTGTTTCTACTTATTGTTTGCTCCACTACAGTCTACAGTGCCTCTTCACCACCCCATTTCTCTATCTCTATCTGGAAACATGGCTGGTGGTGGTTTCGTATCCGGTTTGGGTACCAGAAAAGCATATCTGGGCAAAAAATTTAATAAATTTTAAAAATTAATAAATTTCTTTTTACCGAGAAAAAAAAAAAGCATATCCGTGCAAACTCACTTGAAATGTCATCGTCACATGAATTGTTGTGTCCATGGGCAGGTTGATCTTTGGTTATGATATCAGAATCTCAGGTATTCAAAATGCCAGTCACGAAACTGCACACTTTTAAACCATTTCTTATAAAATCTCCAATATTCTTCGTGTAGGAATTCTACACAGAAAATAGATAGAGAATATGAATAAGCTTACAAATTTTTAAAAACGAATCCATCTTTTCTGCAATTTTGTTTTTAATAGTTATGATTTGCTGCTTTTAATTTGTTCGTAAATCGAAACTATTGATTGTGGGCAACACATATGCATCTACTTGGTGCAATCCAAATACAAACGGAAGAGAAGCCATGTCCTTTAAAACTCTCACATATTTTGATTGGTGTTGTAGGTGGGGGTGACATCCATGGACTTGTTTTTTGTTGAAATTCTTTCATGGAGTATACTCGAAGGAAAAGAAGGATAGGTCGACAAATCAATATTGTAAGTTCGTTAGTCAGACTATGTTCACGTCATCTCTGTAGTGACGAGGAAGCTTGGGGGGAAACGATCCATACTCTTTACTCTTTAGCGGTGCCCTATTTTGCACTGGAGCTGGAAGTGGAGCCACTCGATCAAGCCGTGCGGATGCTTATCGTTGGTTGTATTTTGCTTGGTTTTGGCATTGGATTTGCCAATCAGGTTAATATCTCTCTCTCTCTTGGATTTTGGTTCTCTAGAGACAAAAAAATTGCGATGGATGTATGAATAATTAAATGAACTTATAATAATAATAGTAGTAGAATTTATTCCGATATTGAGGAGCACAATTACTAAATTTTTTATTCGGAGGGACTAAATTGACCTATGAGTACTATTTTTCTAAGCATAGAAAATTTGGATTTAGTATTTTGGTCCAAAACATCATCACTGGACAAGGAAGAACTTTTCTGGAAACAAAAGTCCAGAATTAATTGGCTTCGACATGGGGATAAAAATACACGTTTCTCTCGTGCCTCAGTTATGCAGTGGCGCACTACTAACCGCATATCTGGTATTGAAAAAAGTGATGGTACTTGGACATGCGATCCTAACGAGGTTCAGTCGGAATTCAAACAGTTTTTCTCTAATCTTTTCACTGCTAACCCTATACTCAACGTCCAAGATATCGTGCAAGCTATCCCCAATAAAATTACTGGTGCTATGAATAGATCTTTGACAGGCCCTGTGACAGATTTGGAGGTTTTTTCTGCCCTCAAAGGCATGGAGCCATCCAAAGCCAGGGGGTTGATGGTATGACTCCCCTTTTTTTTCAAACCTACTGGGATATAGTTGGGCCTGCTGCAGTAGCCGCAGTGAAAAGCTTTTTTCATACCTCCCACCTTCTTCACAGTGTAAACCAAACCTTGATCACTCTAATCCCAAAAATAAAGTGCCCTACTAAACCTAGCTAGTTTAGACCCATAAGCTTATGCAATATATCCTATAAAATCATTTCCAAAATCCTAGCCAACCGCCTTAAACCTTTTCTTCCCTGTATTATTTCAGAGAATCAGAGTGCTTTTATTGGAGGTCGACAAATCTCGGATAGTGTTTTGATTGCGCACGAACTGATGCACTCACTCAAAAATCGGCGTTATGGCAAAAAGGGTTGGGTTGCACTGAAGTTGGATATGGCGAAAGCCTATGACCGCATTGAGTGGCCTTACTTGGAGGCAGTGTTACGTCGATTTGGTTTTGATGAACAATGGATCTGGTGGGTTATGGCTTGTGTGACTTCCGTCTCATTTGCTACTGTTATTAATGGCGATAAGGGCGGCCTTTTTTTCCCGTCCAGAGGCATTCGACAAGGCTGTCCCCTTTCCCCGTATCTCTTTATTCTGTGAGCTGAGGGCTTCCATTATCTTATTTAGAAGGAGATTGAAGACCAGACTCTTCGCGGGATTAAGGTGGGTTTACATTGCCCTCCGATTTCCCATCTTTTTTTTGCTGATGACTCCATTCTTTTCTGGGAAGCTTCAGATGCTGGTTGTCACGCTATTGAAGACATTCTCCGCAAATACGAAGGTGCTTCTGGACAGATGGTAAACGAGGAGAAATCTACTTTATTTTTTAGTCCAAATACGCCCAACGATGTTAAACAAGGGATTTCCAAATTCCTGAATATCCGAATTGAGACTCAGGGAGGCAAGTACTTAGGACTACCGTTCATTATTGGCAAATCCAAAACGGAAGTTTTTAAGTATGTTTCTAATCATGTTTTGGACAGATTAAAAAGTTGGAGAGGCTCGACATTGAACCCTGCTGGTAAATAGGTCATGATTAAGTCAGTGGCTTCAACCATGCCCAATTATGTCATGCAATGTTTTCTTTTACCGAAGCAAGTGTGCAAAAATCTTAGTTGTGCTATTCATAAATTCTGGTGGGGGGCAAAAGAGAGTGAGAATAAGATTAATTGGGTTCGTCGGAACAAGTTATGTGAGTGGAAGTCTAAGGGAGGGCTGGGTTTTTGTGATATTCATGCTGTTAATCCAAACAAGGTTGGAGGTTACTTCAAGGGCCTCGTTCTTTATTCCAGCAACTTTTCAAAGGGAAGTACTTTCATAATTTATCCTTTTGGGACGCCCTTTGTCCTAATGCTGCTTCTTGGGCTTGGAGAAGTATTGTCGCTGACAGATCTATCCTTAAAAAGGGGTGGCGATGGAGTGTGGGTGATGGGTCTTCTATTGATATCTGGAAGGATCCGTGGCTTCCTCGGTCCTTATCTTTTAAGACCCTTAGCCCTCCCCCATTGGCGGATTCCCCTTTTTATGATATCAACCGAGTGGCTGATCTTATTGATGATGAGACGCACTGGTGGAATCTTTCTTTGATAAAGTCTTTATTTTCAAATTTAGACGTGGAATCCATTCTCTCAATTCCAATAAGTTCTCAAGGGATTGGGGATAACGGTACGTGGCATTACACTAGCAATGGCTATTTCTCAATAAAATCTGCATATTATTTGGCTATGAATAGCATTTTTTTTATGGCACTCCCGTGAAAGGGGGGAATCAAGCTCATGTGATTCTTTGAACCCCTCTGGAAATCTCTTTGGTATGTTTCCATTCCTAATAAGATTAAGATGTTTATGTGGCGCTATTCTCATAATGCTGTTGCTGTCAAGTATAATCTGCACCGGAGGAATGTTGATGTTCTTCCATATTGTCCTTGCTGCCAGTCACATGTTGAAACCCTTGAACATATGCTCTTTCAATGTAAATCATCTAAAGATGCGTGGCATCGATCCCCATTTGCTTCTGCTATCTCTTCCTTCTGGGGCACCGCCCACTTTCTGAGTGGTGGGGCTCCATCTCGAAGTCATTCCAGAACAATCGGGGGACGGAGGATATGGAAGCCCATTTTGTCTCTATCTGTTGGTTTATCTAGAAAGCCAAGAATGATTTGCTTTTTAACAACCAGAGCTAGACAACGACCCGTATTTTGGAAAAGGCCTTGGACTTATGCTTGAATTTTCATTTAGCGTCTGGGCCAAAAAAATCTACCTTAGTCTCTACTGATCCTTTACCGGTTCCTAAGTGGTGTTTGCCTCCTGTTGGTATGGTCAAGATCAATGTAGACGGTGCTCTTTGTAAGAAGAAAACGATTGTGGGTGTTGGTTTGGTGGCCCAGGATTATTTGGGACAGATTTTGGGGATGGCATCTATTCCTTTCACGGGTCTGCTAGCTCCTCGTTCTGTCGAAGCTATGGGGTTTCGGGAAGCACTGGGTTTTGATGCAACCAACGGTCTATCACAGGTTATAATTGAAGGGGACTCACTTGAAGTGGTCCAAGCTCTTACGCAAGAAGGAAAGTCTCTCTCTGATTGTAGCTCGGTTCTCTTAGACTGTATTGAGCTATTACCTCTCTTTTCTTCTTGTCGATTTACTCATGTTAAACGTTCTTGTAATAGGGTTGCCCATTCGGTGGCAAAAAAAAGCCCTATCAGGTGCTAGATTGGTTTCCTAGGGGGGTCCTGTCCCCCAGTCTCTCACTGATCTTTCCTTGTATGATGTTGTTGGGTCTTCTGACCATCCATCTTTCTGATTAATAATAATCCATCTATTTTTCCGGGAAAAAAAAAAACCAAAAACTCCTGTCTATTCCTTACATTTCTTGCTCTATTTAATTTTTCCTCAACTCCTATTTAATTTTTCCTCAACTCCACCCCGGGTACAGGTACCCTCTCATACAAACAATTTGAATTGTTCATTCATGTTTTTTGAGTTGTCATCATTGTGTACAATAGGATAACCAAGTGATTTATCCAATCGTTTACTTTGTCATCAGAATTCTGAAAAATTTCCATATGATTAGATCATGTATTTACGATCAAATGTCATTTGACAGTTTATTTTAAAATTGATGAACCACTTGAATCATTTGTATGAGATTCGATGTGGACTCCACCATAGGTGGAGGGACATAGGGACAAGGAAGAGTAGCCGACCCCACTGGCTGCCAAATTTTCATAGGGATGGGTATAATTTTTATCCCATTTTTACTAATTTGACTCTACTTTAAAATTTATTTTTGCCCCAGCCCATATAAGGGTTTTGTACTTAGAGAAAAAAAGAATCAAAATAAAATCTCCACCCACAAAATTGCCAAACATTGTGCTAATTTGTTCGTTCCTCAAAACAAATCAAGAGTTTCGTTCGACATGATCTCTTCAGAGTCTTCTCCTAATCTATGCTCGACCTGCACCAAAATTTCCGTGGAAGGTAAAGAACCTCCTTCTCTTCTCAATCGTCTCTCTCTCTTTTGGTTAGCAGAATTTTATCCAAAGGACTTCTCAGATGTCGAGCTTTGGGCACTTCCAAATCAACTAGAGAATTTCATCATGGATGTGCGTTCTAGTGAGGAGTTTTCCAATTTGAAAGGAATTAGTGACATTGCGCAAAAGATGGTTGAGACCCAAAGAGATATAACATATTCCTTGGTTGGCTTCTTACTTTGGCTCTTATTTTACTGGTTGCTACTGTCAAGGTAGGGAGAGCATTTTCCGCTATGAAGATTGCAAAGAGTAAGCTTCGTAATCGTATGTGTGACCAATGAATGCATGATAGTTTGGTTGTGTATATAGAGAAAGATTTTTTTGAAACCATTACAAACGAGGCTATCATCCATCGTTTCCAAAGTATGAAAAGTCGTCGAGGTCAATTGTAGATCGAAGCTACATTTTGTTGTTAATATATACTCTTAATATTATATATCTACTTTTTGATTAACTTGTTAAACCTAATTATTTCTTTCAATTAGCAATTAGAAAAGTGAATTACACATAATTCAAATTTCTGAACCCAGTTATCGAAAATCCTGGCTCCGTCACTGAACTCTACATATGGGCCGGTACTAACCCATCAATACCAGTAGCATTATGATTTTTGCCTTCATATTCACAAGATGCAACAATAATAAAGTACCGAACATACTTCTTTTTCTTAAAAAAAGAAAAAAAAACTTGGAAGAACCACCATATGATTTTTCAGCAAACTGATTTTGCAGTGAAGAAGATACCAAGTTGTATTTACTCTCACTCCGCTCTTTCCATTTGGTCCCTCCCAAAAGACTTTGTTTGGAGTTTTCTAAAGGGAAATGATTTTATTACACTCTCCTTATATTTATTGACACTTTTTAAAAATTTAATCTTTATTCATGTGAAAGTATCAAATTGTTCTTCGCCATATGAAAAAAGTAAATCAAGAGGTAATAATACTTTAGTAATTTCATATGAATATAAGATAAAAAAGAGAGTTAATAGATGGATAAAACAGGATGTGAAAATGAGAAATAGCAAAGTAGTGGGAACTGGGAAGGGAAGATTGGGGAAGAAAATCCCCGCCAATATAAATTTGAACTTACTTTCGTGATTTAAAAGTGAAAAAGAGGTATTATTCTCTTTTTAAGCATACAACTCTTCTACAATCACACATACTGGGTGTTTTTGGTGGTGAAAATTTTGTAAATTTTTATTTATGGTTGAGAAATTGTTAGGTGTTTCTGGTAGTGAATAAGTTGTTGAAAAATGTCAAGTTGTTTCCGGTAGTGAAAAAATTGATGAATTTGTGAGTAGAGTTAAAAAAAATTTTGTTGACAACTTTTTTGTTAATGGAAACAAGGTGGTAAAATGTTGAAATTTTTTTGTTAGTAAAAATGAGATGGTAAAATGCGTCAAGTTTTTAGTATTTTTTGTTAGTAGAAACACTCCCTTACACACACAAACACACAAACTCTTCTCACATGAGGAGTGTTCAGTGTGTGGGTCCCACTCCTTACTGAACACTGTGTGTGTCTGGTTAGTGTAATTTAATTTTGCCTTCTATTTTTTAGCTTAGGATAGTTGGGCTGGTGGCTAGGGCCGCAAAACGAATCAAACTATTTAAAATTGAGCTTGAGTCTGTTTGTTAAAAACTTGTTCAAGATTGACTTGTTACGCAAACAATCCAAGCTTGATTATTTTTTTAAATAAGATTTCAAATCAAGTACGAACGATATTCTACTACTCAGCTTAATTATGATGGTAATAATAAAAATTAAAGCTACAAATCGCAAGCCCCCTCACGATTACCCATGTTCACGTGTATATTGTATACATCATCGGGGGTTAATAGGATATTAGTATGTTAGTCAATAGAGGGTTCAGAGGCTGTCCATAGCCTTGAACCCCAAATCCGTCTCTTGTGGGACTCGAACTCCGGTCTCCACGTGTATACTATTTAAATGAAAGATTAGTCTCTCTCGCATTTTTTTTTTATCAAACCACAAACATATCATATATATAAAAGAAAGTAGAGTACAAAAGGGACGCTACTGGTCCGGAAACACCAAAAACAAAAACACAATACAAAACAAAAACAAAAAAAACCAAAAAAGCTACTCAGCTTCGATGTCAGACTCAAAGCTCCGCTCATGGAGGTGGGTGGGTGGAGAATTGCCACCGGATCAACACTAAGACGTCACAAGATTGCCACTCCCGCCGCAAGATCGCCATCGAATCTGCATTAAGAAGCCTTCATTGTTGTAGTTGGAGAACTCAAAAAACCATCACCCGAACTGAAGCCGACTAGGATCTCTGTGCAAGTGCCAGTATCCGACCTAGAACTCTAGCATTAAAATCAAACAAAGTCGGTGGAGAGAGAGATTCAAAAGTGGTAGTAGGTTTTCTAGTTGGGCTGGATGAACTCTTCCATTGAAAATGGGTCCAGTGTATATATGGGACCCCAAAATTCACACACCAACAAACTGTAATTCGCCAATGGGCCCACCACGCAATCAATCTTGGTAAGTCGCAATCTTATTGCAGTTCTCATATAATTTGGGGTCATTATTATCTTCTTGCTATAGGAATTCAAAAGTCTAGTGAGATAAGAATATCGTCACATGATGTTCTAAGCTTTTTTCTACCAGAGTACATTCTGGTGGAATTCAAACACTTTGTCATAGATTCCACCACAATATGTTGTGAAGAAGAGATTTAAGATATTACATGGTGATGCACCAAACGCATTAAATAGTTTTTTCTAATTTGGGGATCACTTTTTTTTCTTTATTTTTTAGGAAAAATATTAGCTAGTACTATTTTTTTTAAGAGACGAAAAATCAAGGCAAATAATTTTTGCACACTACTTTTTTATGATGATACTTCAAAATTTGTTTTTTAGTGTAAAAATTATACATAGAAAGACTTATAGTACCATTATACTCCCTCCATCCTAACTTGTTTGCCCACTTTTTGACTTTTACTTGTTCCAAAATATTTGTCCACTTTAGAAGACTAAGGCTCTGTTTCTGAATGCCAAATAAGTACTTATTTTTTAATAATGCAATTTCAAGCTAAAAAATGATGGGCTTATTGAAAAATAAAAATATGCAATATGGATCTTATTTGAAAAATCTCATTTTCAAGAATTATTTTTCATTTACATTATTTTTGAATTTGAAAATGTGAAATAAGTACTTATTTTTTAAGAAGGTGTTCTGGAACGGGCTCTAAGATACCAAAATCTACAAAATTCCTTTTTGTTCCTCACCATTTAAACTAAAGTAATTTTTTTCAAAAAGTTTGGAAGGCAACTTTTGGAAAGTTGAGTATTTATTAATGCAATAATTGTGTTTCTTTCAAAAGTTGTATTCTCCAAATTTGACAAATAAATGAAAAAATTTTAAATCAGCTCAAGGGGCTGATAATACTAGTAATATGTGACTATGTATTATTAAAGAGTGTAAAAAATAAACAAAAATATATATTTTTCTTGTCGTGCTTATCATCTGGAGTGACAATAACAAAACCGCAAATAAATTGGGACGAATGAAGTAAAAAAGTGAGGTGTAAAAATCAATACACTACTGTTTCTCCCGAGATGGGAGTACAGGAGGGCT
>BPLS01032083.1:50721-92771 GCA_019656275.1 Rhododendron kiyosumense
GCAAGGTGGTGAGCTTCAGCTAGCAGGTTGACTTGATAGGTACTTAGTTCCTTGTAAAAAATTTTCCTTGTAAATGAATCACCTAAGTACCTATCAAGTCAACCTGCTAGCTGAAGCTCACCACCTTGCAAGCACTATAAGATCCATGACAACCCAACAAGTGGAAGATCCTCCTTACTTTCCCTGTGCTTTCCCCTACACCCACGACTTCTATTAGGAGCATGGCACTCTTATCCGTCACGTAAATAAGGAGGAGGAAGACGAGGGTGAAGCCGTACCCGTCCTAGTCCAAATCGCACCCCCCGGGAACGTGGAATTTCTAATTGAGGAAAACAATGTCGAAGCAGCCCCTGCCCAAGTTCCAGTAGCTCCTCTCGGTAACATGGAAGGAGAAGATCTCGAAGAGTTTCCTTAGGAGGAACCAAATGATAACGTGGTGGAGATTTGGGGAGATGAGGATTGGGATGAGGAGGAACCAATGTATATCATGAGAGTAATGAGGAAATGGAGATAGGAGAGATAGAGCCAGACTCTATTTAGTTTTCAATAAAAATGTCTATTTATCGTTCCCAAAATTCGGTTCGGGGCGTTACAAAACTCCTCGCACATGGCATGCCCCTTTCTGTTGGCAAGACGATTGTGTCGATGAATCAATAAGCGAGTGCCATGACACAAAAAAGCGTTTCCACTCCAGACCAAGCATAGGGCTGCAATTCTTCACTACGCACTGGTTTATGTTCCAAATACAAAGGATGTGACATGTCATGGGGAAACATGCTTCAATGGCATTAATAAGCGCCAAATCCCGATATGAAATGAACACCAATGGCAACAATGCCCCTTTCCAACCATCCAATTCTTTAAGGTACCCAAGGTCCATGTCAGTTGCTCTACCCTCTCATTACTAAGATATGTGAACATAAGCGAGTAAGTTCTCATTGTGGATGTGATACCTACAACTTCCAATAGTGGTATTTGATACTCATTAGTCTTGTACATGGCATCAATGATCAACACAGACGAAAAGTTAACAGATAGCTCTAGGCTTGTAGGATGAACCCGAAGAATATCTATGATTTCGTTGGTGTCTGGATTTGTAAGAAATTCATGGAGGCATCATTTCCTAATTAATTTATCTAAAGACGTACTGAGTAAAAGTTATACCGCTCCGTTTGGCTTCCTTTTTTTGTAGGGGTGTAAACGAGCCGAGTCGAACCAAGCCTCGGCTCGTTAAAACTCGAGCTTGAGCTCGGCTCGAGCCTTAACGAGCCGAGCTTATCCATTTACTAAACGAGCCTCTTTAATCAAGTTGAATGAACTGAGCCGAGCCAAGCCGAGCTCGCGAGTTGCTCGGTTCATTTATAGCCCTACTTATTTGTGAAAATAGCATCGTAAATGCTCTTGATTCCCGTAGTGTTTGACGAGTCTTTTTCCTTCAAAATACTAAGAATTTCACGAGGCATAGTTCTATTGGCCATGTCGACCACAAATTATTTCTCCATTGGTTTTAGCCTTGACGGGTATTCGTGGCCATCAATATGTTCTGTTGCTTTATGTTATGGAAACTAAAGGAAACCCTTAAACCCCACATAACACCGTCTGGAGGTATTAGTTTACCTCGTAGCTCAAATGGGCAATCGCATTTTTTAGTCCCAACATTTTTTTGCAAAGATTGCCCTTCAACTAGATACCGTGGCGGTTTGTATTTTCCTCCTATTTCACAACCAAGAATGCACTTCGGCAGCTTGGCGCCTTTTAAATTAGCAGATCTTTTAATAACCACCACAATACGATTTTCCAAACCAACTCTCCACACCCAAGCTAACATATCTTCTCTACTTTCAAAAATCTATATAAACGCCCCCCCCCCCGCCCCCCCGAATATGTATAAGTACAACATTATTAGTCTTGACATATTTTCTCTACTTTAAAAATAAATAATGAATATATGCATAAGAACAACGGTAATAACTAACCTGGTTAGTGGTAAATTCGGGTGTATAATTGCGACCATTGTGGGAGATGCTCTACCCACTCGGAACATCATTCTCAAATAACCAACTATCTGAAATTAAAAGTTGTAGTCATCCATAATGTTCTTCTATGAATTTTGAAAATAAATATTGAGGAAATATTGATGTTTTTGTAGTAGTAGTATAAATAGTTATAATTGAAGCTAAGAAGAAAATTTGAATGAGTAGTTATAATTGAAAATGAGAAATTACATAAAGAATATTAAATAAATAAGATAAAAGAATTAAGAAATTAAATAAAAAAGAAATTTAGTTAAAAGGGTGGAGTATTTCAAACTTTTGGCAGACGGCACCCATGGGGGGTGTGGAACGGCACCCATGGGACCCATGGGGGGTGCGGATTGGGGATACCCCCACCCTTTTAACTAAATTCTATTTTTATTTAATTTCTTAATTCTTTTATCTTATTTATTTAATTATTTATTTATCTCTTTTTCTTTATATCTTTTTTCTCTTTTATTTATTTAATATTCATTATATCGTTTATCTCTTTTATTTTATTTTATATTATTTATTTAACTCAATTCCTTTTTTATTTAATTTCTTAATTCTTTTATCTTATTTATTTAATATTCTTTAAGTAATTTATTTTCTTCTTACTTTCTTATCTTCAATTGTAACTATTTATACTACTTCATACTTCATACAAAAATGTCAATATTTTCTCCATATTTTTGTAATAGAAGGACATTAGGGATGACTACAACTTTTCAATTTTAGATAGTTGGTTATTTGAGAATGATGTTCCTAGTAGGGAGAGCATCTCCCACAATGGTTGCGATTATACACCCAAATTTACCACTGACCAGGTTAGTTATTACCGTTGTTCTTATGCATATTCGTTATTTATTTTGAAAGTAGAGAAAATATGTCAAGATTGGTTAATATTGTACTTGTACATATTCGGTTTTTTTTTTTTTAATAGATTTTTTAAAGTAGAGAAGATATGTTAGCTTGGGTGCGGAGAGTTGGTCTGAAAAATGGTATTGTGGTGGTTATTAGAAGTTCAGCTAATTTAAAAGGCGTCAAGCTGCCGAATTGCATTCTTGGTTGTGAAAAAGGAGAAAAGTACAAACCGCTAGGTTGAAGGGCAATCTTTGCAATACCTCCAAACGGTGTCATGTGAGGTTTAAGGGTTTCCTGTAGTTTCCATAACCATAAACCAACAGAACATATTGATGGCCACGAGTACCTGTCAAGCCTAAAACTAGTGAGAAATAATTTGTGGTTGACATGGCCAACAACACCGTGCCTCGTGAAATTCTTAGTATTTTGAAGGAAAAAGACCCGTCAAACACTACGGGAATCAAGAGCATTTACAACGCTTTTTCCACAAACAAGGAAGCCAAATGAGGCGGTCGAACTTCTACTCGGTATTTATTAGATCAATTAATTAGGAAATGATACCTCCATGAATTTCTTACAAATCCAGACACCAACGAAATCACATATATTCTTTGGGTTTATCCTACAAGCCTAGAGCTATTTGTTAACTTTCCATTCGTGGTGATCATTGATGCCACATGTGAGACTAATGAGTATCGAATACCATTATTGGAGGTTGTGGGTATCACATCCACAAGCGAACTTACTCGCTAATATTCGCATATCTAATGAGAGGGTAGAGCGACTAACATGGCCTTGGGTAACCACCTTAAAGAACTGGATGGTTGGAAAGGGGCATTGTTGCCATTGGTGTTAGTTTCATATCGGGATTTGTCACTTATTAATGCCATTGAAGCATGTTTCCCCATGGCACGTCACATTCTTTGTATTTGGCACAAAAACCAGTGCGTAATGAAGAATTGCAGCCCTGTGCTTGGTCTGGAGTTGAAATGCTTTTTCGTGTCATGACACTCGCTTATTGATTCATCGACATAGTCATCTTACGAATAGAAAGGGGCATGCCAGATGTGAGGAGTTTAGACAATTCCCGCGTATCATAAATTATCTTTGGGATACATGGTTAAGGCCGTCCAAAGAGCGGTTTGTTTCAACATGGACAGATACATGTGTGCACCTCAGAAGCAATTCAAGTCAAAGGTATAGTCACACTTTATAGCTTTACTATTTCAATTGTGTGCATTATTCTACTATACTAAGGAATACTTTTTGGAACTTTCCTATTTAAATACAATGCATTATTCTATTATAGGACAAAGTCTGCACATATGAGGCTAAAGCTATATTTGGGGATACCATGTCATCGCTACAAACATCTTTTTCTAAAATAGAAAAGATGTTGAAAATTCAGTTTGGGGATATTCAGAAGTCGTTCGAGATATCTATCAACATTCTACGCCACAAATAATTACGTGATGACATTTTTGATCAAGCAAGATGTCGCATTTCATTAGAGGCAATAGAGTTGATCTATGTTTAGCTAGAATGCGCTTCCGAAGCATCCCCCACCTAGTCGGCTATTGTAACCATACGATCAAAATAACACATGGATTGCCATGCATGCACGATCTTGCACATTACCGTTCCCTTTCCAATTCTGCTATGGAGTATCCATGCTCATTGGACTAGGTTGTCTATGCACGCACAACATGGGTTTAATGACGAGGGAGCACTACCCGACAGGACATCTCAGATTATTGAGATATTACGTGGGATGGATCCATGTATGCGAGCATATGATAGACAGGTTTATCGATATGATAGATTGTGGACACCACCCCGAAGGGGTATCACCTCATAGATATCCTCACTATATATTTTTCCTCTTCATAAACTCAAAATTATGGATATTTCCATGGCTATGAATATCGCCACATGATACTGAGTACCACTTAATAGACTCGCCACTTAGTTTATTAAAACTAAAAAAAAAACAAGTAGAGATTCTGGGCACGAGAGCCAAAAGTATGATGAGGAGAAGGTATTAGTAGGCACCCCCATAATTATTCAACATAGATTTAATATTTGCTTTATTTTAATTCTACAAGTAAACTGATTGTTAGCCTTGAAACAATTAATAGGTGATCTAGGATAGTAAGCCACATGCAACAAAATAAAATAAAAATAGAATCTATCCCAACAGATGGATTCCTCAACCAGCGAATGGATTACGCGTCCGAGGAATCCCACTGGATTAATATACCGACCAGCTAAACGAAGTGCCGGCCGGTGTTCTTCCTCACATCAAAATACGATCAGAAAGCAGAAAACTACGATTAAAGTACAGAAATAGAAATTAAATCAAACCATAGGCCCCTGGGCCAGTAGCTTGATTGCTTCGGATAGAGGGTGATTAATTGATTTTGCTTCTCGAAACCCTAAGAACTATGTGGGTGCTTTGGGGTTTTGATCACCTGGATTGCAGCTGCTCACAGGGAATTAGGGCTTTTGTAGAGGAGATATCAGTTTCATGGCAAAAGAGGGTGAATTGAATTAATAATTTCCGAACCCCAAGGCCTCTTTATATAGGCAATTGGTGACTCACTCCGGCCAATCAAATTGCGTGAATCAAAATGGAAGTATAGGGTTATAAGAACTCTGCATGGAAGTATTTTTCATAGCCCCTAAGTCTCGCAATTTGGCTGCTAGGGTTTGAGTTTGGATCAAACGAAGACAGAACATTCCAGAATTCTGACCAAAATAATCTGGCGGACGAGGAATGCATCTTGCGGGCAAGGAATCAATCTCTCTGAGAGATTTTCAAACACCATATTCCACGGGTGAAAGAAAGAAGTAATGGCTAGCACATCAATCTAGCGGCCAATAGATGGATTTTACTTGAAAACTGTATTTCTGTCTAGAAAGGTTATTTGGCTCTAGATTGGGTCTTCTAAGTGGCTAAAAGTACTCACAAATCCCTCGGGTTTACGAGAAATCAATCAATAATCACTTTATCATGTTCATCATCAGGATGGTCCCCAAGGTGGGATTTAAAATACTCGTTAGACCAAATTGGGGTGTCTACACAGATCCATCTCATAGCACAATTCGAGCCCCATCGTATGACACAGAACATAGAGGTCGACCTGCAAGTAAAGATGAGCAAAGTAGACGTCGCATAACTTCTTTTTCAGTAGCATCCACTTCAAAATCTTGGGTTGCATCTATATCAACTTCGAATGTACCGGTCGCTCAACCGACTGCAACATCGCAAGTGAGAGGAAGACGTGGGAGGGGGTCGAGGGTTCGCAACACTCAACCGACCCATGCTCAATCTCCAGTTCCACCGATCCCTAATCCCTACATTCAGTAATTACCTGAGGCTTATCAGCATTATATTTCCCACACTATTGACGTCCGAGTTAATGGTCATTGTGGATTCAGGGTGATAGCCATGCAAATCGGGTATAGTGAAGATGATTAGGATCAAGTACGATAGGAGCTTATTGAAGAGATCCAACAAAATAAGGATCTATACGATGTGATTTATCCATCACAGGGTTGGACAGACGATCTACTATGCTCACTGAATTGGGTTCTATCCTACGGCACCAATGACACATTGGTTGGACTTTATGACTTTGGGAGTTGTCATCGCATCAAGGTACAACCTTGTACTGCATACATTTGATGTGAATGCTTTGGGTTGTTTTACTCACTTGCCATTGAGGTCCCCTCCAGTTCCAGTCCGAGAGTGCTGGGAAATAGCTATTGCCTGTGTTGGCGATCACTTCGTGCAAGTTTTCTTACACTCTCATTATCCAATACCACCCATCCCATTATGGTGGTGGCACCATGCATCAAACGAAGCTAGAGGATGAACTGATAGTTATACAATACGTATTTATTTATGGTCTGAAGTAATGAGTATAACACCACAAGAGCGTCGTGAGTAGAATTTGGAGGAAATATTTATTAGAATTTGTGTTTTTATATATTTTCATGTATTGTCTATATGTACTCAATTATAATAAAATAAAATTTTGTTTAAACTTGTTATTATTGATTAGAAATTTATTTTAATTATTATTCATTGTTAAGACAAATTAATTAACTAATTAAAATAATATAAAGTTCTTAAATATAAAGTCAAATTTAAATGTAAAAAACATAATTTAGTTGAAAATATAATTTGAGTTAACCAAATTAAAAATAAATAAATAAATAAATGAATTAAATAAATAGGATAAAAGAATTAATAAATAAAATAAAATAAGAATTTAGTTAAAAGGGTGGAGGTTGGGAGGTATTTCAAACTTTCCTATTTTCTTGTTTTTTGATTGCACAACCGCAAAAGTCTCTTTTTGAAAATCCTTTTCAAAAACAATGAAATCACACATTTTCCAACAAAGAACTCTCTGGGGATCTGCTTAATTGCAGTATTTTGGGGATATGTGGAGAAAATTTTTGGGGATGAAGAATGCTCGATTGGATGGTATTTTTGTTGGGTGTATTCCACAATACACCCAGATGAAAGGTTGATGGGACTGGTTTTACTCGGTTTGACATCCTTATTTTTGCCTGTATTACTTCATCCCCTTTCTTCGCATGTACAAGCCATGTAAAATTAGACAATGGAATTGAGACCCAAAAATTAGGGTTATTTCCTCATTACGTTGAAGTTATACAAGAGTAAAGGAGTAATTACACTAAGACCCTTATCTCCTAATAATCTATTTACACAAATCAATTATAAACTAATTACACACTACACCCATAACTTAACATTTTTACAAACCAACTAACCTGAAATAGTTGAAAGTAGCGGCATCAAAAGTGAAAAGGATGAGTGGTGGTCAGAGAGAGAGAGGTACGTGCAAATAATAGGACTAATAAGGCAAGGCAAAATTTGTTACATGATTTGTTACCTTACCCTCACTAACATACTGCAAAGCTAGCAATGCATACAAAAAACATTATCATCAACATGCAGTAAATAACAAACTTACCAAAGCCGGAAGTAGAGACACCAACAACAAACTTTTCTTGCAAGTATACCAGAAAAAAGAATGACAAGGCCCCTTAAGTCTTGCCAAAGCAACAACATGCAGGCAATAACTCAGGCCACATTTTGTCTATTCCCCTTACCATGATCATCACCATACACATAAGCAAACTCACCATGTCGGGTCAAATCCATACCCGCCATCTCATTGTCCGTTGATATCCAAAGCAAATTAAGCTAGTGAAGAAAAAAAAAAAGGGACCCAACGTGACACTGACCCACGAAACAATAATCATAATCTGAATAATGTGAGCCGCCATCCGCTGCTCATGAACAACCCATACGGATGGTTGAATTCACCCATATAAACCTCATTCACGTACTTCTCCGTGGCAAAAAGCGTCATGAAAATCACCCCCCTCGCGCTGCACTAGCTGTGGATCTGCGCTACCTCCAATGGGTCATCGAATTCGGCCTTCTCCGCTATCTTATTCCCCCCATCAATACAAGTGCCGCCATGTACCTGCATATTATCGCCACCCACAACTCTATGACCAAGCAACCCTGAAACCGTCGATGACATTTCAGTGGCAAGAATGGATTCCCTTCCCGAAGAGGGTGGTTACGGTCCTCCTGCAACTGTCGATGACATTTCAGTGGCCGGAATGGATTCCCTTCCCCAAGAGGGTGGTTACGGCACTCATGCAACTGGCTAATGTGGTGTCACCGCCGTCCTACTCTACCCACTCCATTGGCTGTAGTAGCTATTGTTGTCCTAAAGACTTAGGATTTTGTCAAATGATCCCGTGTTGAAATGGTACCACCCAAGCCACAAGAAGAATGTGCCAAGTACCATGAGGGAAGTGTTGTGCCCACGGAGCTCTACGGGCCAAGCCTTGTTGTTAAACCGACCGATTCTTAGACCTTCAATTAGACCTCCATATAAGCCTACTATCTATTAGTAACAAATCAAGAAACACATTTGGATGGGGGGCTCATATAATCGTAAAGTGAGACTATAATACCTATGCATGCAATTCCACCCACCATGTGCACAATACTAAATCTGGCAAAATCAATAACTTCATACCCAAATAACAAACAATGCCGATGCGTATTCAACGCACTAGCCCACCCATAAGGCAACCAAACCCAATGCGCAGCCACAGGGTAAACGAATCTCGTTAAAAACGAGTAAATAAGGTAAGCCGCAAACTAAGTCTGCTCGGCTATTGAGCCACTCGTAATACTGGCCGTGGCTATGGCAAACACCCACTGATGCAAGAAAAAGCCTTCGTCGACTAGAGGGGAATGGATGAATTTGAGGGCGAAGTGGTGGTGGCTGATGAAGCAGTTAGACAGCGGGTTGAATGCGAACGCGAAGCCAAAACAATAGAAGGAGACAGCTCCAATAATGTAGCTTGGCTTCGTCATGTTTTTTTTTTTTTTTTGATAAGTACGATTCCATTTAAAAGCCCCAACCAAACAAACAATGTCAAGGAGACTCTCCTGACTATACAACTATACTCCTTTCAAAGGAGAATTACAAACTATGAGGAAGAGGAAAAGAATTGAAAACCTATACAAATCAAATCTAAAACCAAATCTTATCCAGAGAACACAACTACAACTTCAACCAAGCACCAGCATCCATATGCAGCACACACCCTACTGCTGCAGAATGTAGTGTTCAACCAGCCTCCAATTAGCACACAGGCCTTTATTTTCTGTGGAAGCCTTCACCCTTCTGATGTAGAGCACGTGGAGGCCCAATTCCATGATCAGCTGGATCGAGCCAAGCCCCGGAAGTCCAAACGGTGTTTAGTTTCAGATTACCCGAATTGGTTAAATTCGGACGATCTCGGAATAGGCCCAAACTTGGTGGGCTGACTTATTTTCGCGCTCCGGTCCATACTCATCAACCCTTAAGGTTGATGATGAACGGCGTTTTTAGGCCTAATTCCTTCGTTTAGGCTTTCAATTGCGTTATTTTGCCGTTTTAGGAAAGATTTGATTCGTTAATAACTCTTAGTCCGTATTTCCTTTTCAGTTGTTTCTTTTTGGGAAAGTCTTATTTTTCTTTCCCGTTTTCAATTTTAGGAAAAGCCCCAAATTCTGGAACTTTTTAATTTCCAAGTTTATTTTTAGGGTTTTAGGGTTTCGGCCTATAAAAGGGTTTGTAACTTAGGGTTTATGGAGCTTTTTGATTAATAATATTGCAGAGAATTTCTCTTTCATTCTTGTGCGCAAGAATTGCTCGTTGCGACGGGTTGATTATCTCGTTTGGATTAGTACGCTAACTAATCTCTTGTGAATTCCGCTGCGTCACTTCTCAAAGAGCTAAGGAAGTCTCTTATAGAGCTCAAAATCTGCATCACAACTTGATCACTAGCCACAGTTTTTTGTTGAAAAACTCTCAGATTTCTTTCCCTCCAAACAAAGTAAACAGTAGCAGCTAAAGAACATTTCAGAATTTTACTCTTAAAACTATTGCCCTTAACAGATTGGACAAACCACTCCAACAAAGCAGCCAAGGTAATTGGTACTCTAGTAGAAGAAGACTTACTCCATACTCTTGCCCACACAAATGCAGAATAAGAGCATTCAAAAAACAAATGTTGATGTGTTTCCTTCTCACAGCCACACAAAGGACATATCTCATCCACTTGCACTCCCCATTGGTGCAATCTGTCTTTGGTACTTAACCTTTCTTGAGCAGCCAACCAAATAATGAAAGCCCATCTCGGAACATTCTTAGGAAACCACACCACTTGTGTCCAAGGCTGATAAGAATATTTTGTTCTCACAGCCTCCCAAGCAGACCTAGCAGAGTAAAGTCCAGTAGAATTAGGAAGCCAAAACACCAAATCATCAGTAGAACAATCAGGGTGGAAAGTTACAGGAGTGTGGTGAATTATAGACTGAGTGATTCTATTCCTGGATCTAGGCCACCTCCAACGACCTTGATAAATGATAGAAGAGACTCTAGCATGCAGAGAAGTACCAAGGTTATAAACCACTTCATCACCAAATCTCTTGTATAATGGCCCCAAAGGATGCCAGTTATCAATCCAAAGGAAAGTAGACAAACCATTGCCCACTTTGTATTTGATTAACGGTTGGCCAAAACTCCTAAGTCCAAATATCTTTCGTATAGTCCAAGAGGAGTCTCTAGGGGTATCCATATTCCACAAGCTCATATTTTTGATGATGTAGGTATGCACCCATTTGACCCAGAGAGAATCAGCTTTCTTTGCAAGAGCCCAGAGATGCCTAAGCATTGTAGCCTTATTCCAATCTTTAATCTTTCTTAAGCCAAGACCACCCTCCATCTTAGGTCTGCAGACATGCTCCCACTTCACCTTTGCCCCAGTATGTCTCATCTCAGCTCCAGACCAAAAGAAGGCCATCAAGGAAGATTCAATTTCCTTGATAACCGAGCTAGGGATGATGAAAATAGAAGACCAATAAACTTGTATAGAAAATAAGACAGTTTGAATCAACTGAACTCTACCAGCATAGGTAAGTTTCTGATTAGACCAGCCATGGATATGCTTCAAAATTTTCTCCTTCAAAACAACACAATCAGTAGATTTCAATCTTGCAGAAATTAATGGAACACCCAGATATCTAACAGGTAGTGTAGCTTCTGGAATTGGAAGAACAATACCTAACTCCTCCTTAAATTGTAAATCCACCCCAGCATAGAAGATAGAGCTTTTAGCCATATTCGGTCTCAGCCCAGAATAAGAATGAAAGTCATTGAGAAGGTCATTAATAAGGGTAAAAGAAGGCACATCAGGCTCACACATAATGAATAGATCATCGGCAAAAGCAAGGTGGCAAATCTGTAACTCTCGGCACTTAGGATGGTAACTGAACTGACCTTGATTCACCCGAAGATGCAACAAAGATGAAAAGGCTTCCATTACAATGAGAAAAAGGTAGGGAGAGATGGGATCTCCCTGCCTCAACCCCCTACAGCCCTTGAAATAACCTTCAGAGCAACCATTAAGAACCACAGAGTACTGAGCAGTAGAGATGCACTGGTTAACCCAATGAATATACATGGCAGGAAAGCCCATAACCCTCATAACATCAAAAAGAAAAGACCAATCAACTGAATCGTAGGCCTTCATGAGGTCAATTTTAATGGCACATCTAGGGAGTCCTTCATCTTTATGGTACCCTCTAACCAACTCCTCCATTAGTAAGATGTTATCAACTATGGATCTCCCTTTTATAAAGGCAGATTGAGCTTTATTTATAAGGAAAGGGAGAACAGATTGTAAACGATTGGCGAGAACTTTAGTAATACATTTATAAGAGACATTGCAACAAGATATAGGCCGATAATCTTTGATAGTAGATGGAGAATGAACCTTAGGGATAAGAGAAATAGCTGTAGCATTCAGCTCCCTTAACATGTATCCATGCTCAAAGAAATATGTAACAGCTTGAACCAAATCCTGACCAACCACACCCCAGTTTTGCTGATAAAAGAGAGAATTATAACCATCCGGGCCAGGAGCTTTATCACCACTAATAGACCACAATGCTTTTTTAATTTCTGCAACACTCACAGGCTTAATAAGCTGATCCATAGCATCCATGGGCACTCTAGACTGAATGGCTTGTTGTAATTGAAAGCTAGCATCCATTCTACTAGAGAAAGGAGTACCCAAGAGACCAACATAATACCGTAAAATTTCTTCTTTGATTGCCTCAGAATCTTCAATAAACACCCCCTCAATAGTATGCAAACTTTGAATGGTATTCCTAGCCCTATGAGCACACATTTTCTGATGGAAAAAACTTGTATTTTGATCTCCCAAAGCCAACCATTTAACTCTGGACCTCTGTTTCATAAAAGACTCCTCAGCATTCCTAAGATTTGTGTAAGTACATACCAGTTCCTTCTCTTGAATACACAAAGCAACATCAAAGGGGGTAGCAAAAAGTTGTTGTTGAATAGCTACCATCTGATCCCTAGCCTCCATAACTCTTTTACTAATATTGGAGAAACATCTCAGATTCAAGTGCTTCAAAACCCCTTTTAACCTCTTCAACTTTGCAGCCAGAACAAACATAGGTCTGCCCACCACCAAATCAGTCCAAGATGAGAATAAAATATGTTCAAACTCTGGATGTTGCATCCAGAAATTGAAGAATTTAAAAGATTTCCTCTTCCTATTTGCAGCCCCCAGACAAACAGAAATAGAGCAATGATCAGAAATTCCAGGAGCAAGAAAATAAGCTTCTGCATAAGGAAACAGATCCATCCAAGAAGTGTTAGTAAGAACTCTATCAATACGACTTTTATTGTCACCACTACCACCTCGTTTATTAGTCCAAGTAAACCAAAAACCTTTGGAATGCAAGTCATCTTGAGAAAGACAAATATTCTCGAGAACACAATCAACATTCTATTGACAAATATTCTCGATGCCGCTATCAAAGTTGTCTCCTATTGTTTTGGCTTCATGTTCACATTCGGTTCGTTGTCCAAAGACTTTGTCGACCCCCACCACTTTGCCCTCAAATTCGTCCCTTCCCTTCTGGTTAACTACACAGCTTTTTCTTGCATTAGTGGGCGTTTGCCATAGCTGCGGCTAGTATTACAAGTGGCTCGATAGCCGATTGGACTCAGTTCGTGGCTTACCTTATTTACTTGTCATTTTTGACGGGATACGTTTACCCTGTGGCTGCACACTGGGTTTGGTCGCCTGATGGGTGGGTTTGTGCATTGAATATGCATTGAGATCATTTACTATTCAGGTTTGGAGTTATTAATTTTGCCGTGTCAGGTGTTGTGCACATGGTAGATGGAATTGTTGGTATGGGTATTATAGTCTCACTTTGTGCTTAAGTGACACCATGCCCCCTATCTAAATATATTTCTCATTGATTATAGGCTAATATGGGGCTCTAATTGAAGGTCGTCCAAAAATCGGCCGGTTCGACAGCAGAGTCAGCCTGTAGAGCTCTGTGGGCACAATGCTTCCCTCGTGGTACTTGGCATCTTCTTGTTGTGGTTTAGGTGGTATGGTTTCAACCTGGGATCATTTGGCAAAATCCTAAGTACTTATGTTAACAATAGCTACTATGGCCTGTGGAGAACCGAGGGTAGGATGGTGTGACCACCACATTAACCGGTTGCATGGGGGCATGGGGGCTTTAACCACCCTCTTCAGGAAGAGAATCCTTTCCGGCCACTAGAATGTGGCCGTTGTGTGTGACGGCCTCTTGGGCGGGTTTGCCGACATCTCTATGGGTTGCTCTGTTGTGGTGCGGCGATAACAAGGACCAAAGCCATGAAATGGGTTACGGAGTTTTTGCCGGGCAACGTTTGATGGAGTAGTAGCTTGCATTTATGTGGAAGATGAACGAATTGGAGATAGTATTTCTCTTCACTAAGTATGGGTTGCATGGTCCCTGAACATATGAAGTGCGTATGTTGCAAGCAAGTCACCAACAAATTTGATGTTACTTTGATTGAATGGGTTCATGTTTGCGTGAGTTGAACAAAAGTCTTCTAATGAAATTCCTTTGTGGTTGACTCTGTTTTCTTGTATTAGAACATTTATAATATGAAGTCAATTACATGTTGTATTCTTCCAAACTTGAACATTTCTGGGACTATACCTACAGAATTCATGTCAGATTGAAAACGTTTTTTTGTGGTAAGGTTTATTATCCCATCTTGAACTTGGTCAGATTCATAGGAGCTAGCGTGCCTTTATTCATTTCAATATTGTCTTTGGAAAACAATTCATTATGTAGAATGGGTGCAGACTAATGGAGATTTTAGTATAATGAAGATGTCACTCAACAATCATATATGTCAGACTTTATCCAGTTAAGCTAAACCGTCCCTCGGTATACATGTCGTACAATGTTCATTATCTGGAGTAGCTGCAGATAATAGAAGTCATGTTGGCACAAGTTTTGGACCAAAAAACATCCCAAACACGAATATTTTAAATGCAGCTTTCATTTTGATATCTTTCATATTTAGCTCTTGTTGTTTGATTTGTGTAGGAATGAATTGTTATGAAAAATTGTCAAGTACATTGTCATTTTAATGTTAAGCTGTCCCTACTTAAGAGAAAATGAATTATGACAAGTAGAGCTTATGTATGTGGGCTTCTTTTGTAGACTTCATATCATGTTTTTTATTGGGTAAATTAATTTCAGTAATAAATCCAAAACGAAGAACAAAAGGGGAAAATATCCCTTGCAAAGTCACCCAGCATACTAAGTGAAAAAGAAAAGAAACACCAAATCCAAAAAGACTTCACAGAACGCATAATCACCCTAGAGACAAACAATCAACCTAGAGACAAGAAAATTTCAGCAGTTCTATGGCCAAAGATTTTGGGGGGATCCTCCAGTCCACGCTCGTGAGTTCCGTTCTCAAACATTCTTTTAACATCTCTCCAGCTGCCAATGGAATTTCTGATATCCTCTTCCACGTTAGAGATCACCTGTTCCCTATCTACGCTTTTTGTGCTTGAGGACCCTGCTATTCCTCTCCCCCCAAACGTGATTGATCACAGCAACCATGAAGAATCTAAATACAGTATTTAATTGAAGATTTTCTTGTTGCCCACTCAATTTCAGCAACAAGATCCCTTGGGAGTCTATCAATACAATTCTTCCTTAAGAAAACGATAACGGCCCACCATTGGACTTGCTGAGAAAACGATACTAGTTTCCCCCATAGAATTGGAGGGTATAGCTTTCTCAGCTTATCCCCTGCAGAATTAGTAGAATAGCCCATTTTCATTTGAAGTCCATATAACTGTATCAGCTATGTGTTCATTTGGCAGGAAGTCATTGGGAGTGTTGGCTATGATGTTCCTTATGGTAGTGCTTCTAGCCCTGGCCACTTCCGTCTTCCTTGGCGTACCATAGAATCTACCTTTGCGAATGTTGCTCTGCCCAAACTGTAGTTGATTCTTGCCCCATACCTCAAGTGTAAAAACCCCAAAGGGTGCCAATAGAAGCCAAGCTATCACACATTGAAGCCAAGCTTGAACCAAGGATCTAGTCTCCAAAAATTTCTTCATTGTCTGCAATAGATGAGCTGGTATATTCATAGTCCATATGCAGTGATCTTTGATAATGTAAATATGGATCCACTTTTACCATAAAGTATCAGTAAGTGTAGTCATGGCAGCCTTGTTCCATTCTTTCAGCACTTTGAATCCAATCCTCCTCCATTTTTTCGGCAGCAATTTTGATAGCCAACTGAACTTTAGCTCCAGCGGTTTCGAGAATAGTACCAGACTATAAAAATGCTCTCAGCATACTCTCTAAATGCTTCGAAACTTTTTGTGGTATAATAATGATAGAGGACCAATATTCTCATTACTCAACAGTACTGAACTGATGAGTTGTACTCTGCCTATTCTGAGAGTTCCCTGTGTAGTGGCCCGAACCCGGTTGAACTTTGGGTCTGCCAATACGGGCAGCCCAACCATTGGAAGCAAGATGGGCTAAACACAGTGGGCTGAACCGAGGGCCCACCCGTTCGGCATGGTCCAAAGCGATATCCCAGGACCCGGATTTGATGGAGTTGGTTGGGACCAATGGCATGCCCAACCCGGATGAAGACCCAAGAGTTAGTTGGAGATATTTACGGTGTCACGCTCTAGGCATGTGGGTCCGGCCACATGCTGACAGAGTGTCACCGTGACGTCACTAAGGGGTGATTGTTAATGCAATCAAATTAACATAATACCAAAATATTGTGTCACACCCTTTGGTTTGAAATGCAGAATCGGTCATTTATATTTTTGTTTTATTTTTAGTCTATGTTGATGATTTTATTTTGATAATTAGATAGTAAAATTATAATAGTACCAAGTGTCAGTAATTAAGGCTTTTATGCAAAGTGCGAACTATTGGCGTTCGTATTGAATACAATTAATTCTCTTTTTGTGATTCTATTCGAACCCATAAAATTTATTTCTATTCCACACCCGGTTAAGAACATTTTATCTTTGTTTTGAAATCACGTTCAGGCAAGTGGGCACTCACTTCTTGGGCCATCCTCCTCTTTTCACATTCTGTTGCAATGCAAGAAAGAGGACTAGGACTAATGGAAGGAAGCTATTCATTTCCATAAGTAGGAGTTGCCCTTATAGTCGTAGGGATTACTGTAGGAATTTTAGTATCCCTTTTGCTCATTATCTATGCTTGCTTGAGGATACGCATGCATGTGAATCCTTAAGAACCGGGGCTTTCTTTTCTGGGTGATTAGGTCTTGTAACACAAATATATGTGTGGATTTTTAAAATCAGGTTGTAAAGAGTGAGTGGCATCAAGTTTACCCAATTTTGGAAGCCCAAGAATTCTCTCACTCTTGTCATGGTAGCTCTGGTCATGAGCATTTTGGTCATTTTAGGATGTTTGTGTTGGAGGATGTGGGCAAATGACAATCCTCAAGAAGCGGCTGGCTCAGAACCAGAAGTTGAGCTACCCATGGCAAAGCCAATCGGGGCAGGGCTTGCCGTAGTAGTGGGGACTCGTTCCAGATGTGATCAATTTTTTTCCACTACTTTCGACGGACCAGTTAGATTCGGGAGATCTGAGAGCCAAATATGCTTAGAGCAATTTGTGCACAGGGAGAATGTAAGAGTCCTCCCCACATGTAGGCATATATTTTATGATGATTGCATCAAAACGTGATTGAACAACCATACAGAATGCATTGTTTGCTGCCACGATTATTTAGGTTGGGAACTCGAAATGTTGTACCTGATGTAGACTTATGCGTTGTTTCCTTATGTACCTGCTATATAGAAGTCTTTCAACTTGATTTTAGAGGTTGTATGAAGACTGTTACTTGTGGCTAGGGGGTAAACGAGACGAGTCAAGCTGAGCTTTAAGCTGCTCGGGCTCGGCTCAGCCTATGTTTGATGGGCTCAAAGCGAGTTGGGATCCTTGGGCTCGAGCTTGGCTCGCCCAATTTCATTTCAACTCGAGCTCGGCTCGACAACAAATGGTTGTAGCAACGCACAAGGAAAGGTGAAAGCTGGTTTCTATATTTAAAAGGGATTCACTAGTGTGAGTTTCTTAAATTTGTCGATGTGGGACTACCAAACATAAGCATCCAACTCGAGTCTTGTCCCACATCAAAAAATGAAGTCCAAAACCCAGCTATCCTTCCCTTTTTAATGACGCTAGAGCTTTCGAACACAATTGGTCACCCACGCGCTCAGTTGTTGCCCCTGGCAACGTGTGTGTACATAAGTAGGAAAATTACATATATAGGCATACATAGCCAGCTCGCGAGCTAACTCGAGCTGAGCATCTTAAGGCTTGAGTTCGGCTCGTTTATTTAACGGTCAAAATTTGGGGCTCGAGCTCATTCATTTTTTAAGCAAACTGAGTTTGAATGAGCTTACTGAGCCGAGTCACGCGCCGCTCGCGAGTGGTTTGTATATAGCAGGTGGCAACATTTCAGGTTCCCAACCTAAATACTCATGGCAGCAAACAGCGCATTCTGTGCAGCTGTTTAACCACGTTTTGATGCAATCATCATAGAATATATGCCTACATGTGGGGAGGATTCTTACATTCTCCCTGTGCATGAATTGCCCCAAGCATATTTGGCACTCAAATCCCCCGAATCCAAGTGATCCGTCAATCATAAAAGGAAGTAGTGGGAACAAATTGATCACGTTTGGATCGAGCTCCACAACCGTGGCAAGCCTTGCTCCGGCTGGCTCTACTTCTGGCTCGGGGCGATCCGCTTCTTGAGGATTGTCATTTACCCACATCCTCCAACACAAACATCCTAAAATGACTAAAATGCTCACGACCAGAGCTACTATGACAAGAGTGAGAATTCTTGGGCTTTCAAAATTGGGTAGCTTGATGTCACTTGCTCTTTACAACTTGATTTTAAAAAATCCACACACATGTTTGTATTACAAGACCACTAATTTATGATTCAAATTAATAATAGGTAACAAATTTGGTATTACTCATAATATGGCTGTTTGTTGGACGAATAAAGTTTTAGGTGGATAAAAATGAAGGGTGGATATGTAATAAAGGGGGATTACATAAGAAGGGTTGATAGGTAAGAAGGATTTGTTTGGTTTTCTAAGAGAGAAGGGATTAGCTTAAATATAATTAGTATATAACAATATAACTTGAATTGGATTCAGAACGTGGGATCAGATATCCGATCCTTGGATTCGAATTGAAATTACTGAATTTGGATCGTTGAATCCACCGCATTACCAGCAACAATGATTCAATGGATACTTTTTCCTTCCTCTCTGAAATTAGTATATCATTGCATTCACCAATTTTACCTGCTTATTTTCTCTTCCTTTATCGTTATATCGAGATATACTTTGGCACCAAATCAATTTTTTCAGTTGGCATTTTTGGGAAGAATCAAGGACTCAAGAATTCTATATGAAAGGTGGTACACATTTTGGGTAGTGGTGTCTATCCGTAATGAAGCATAAGTTAGCTTTAATACTGCTACATTTTTTTCCTAATTATATCTAGCACATGAAACGAATTATATCATGCTTTTCTAAGGTGATGATTTCGTTTAAAAGTTAGATAAACTCTTCTTCTTCTTCTTCTTTTTTATGCCAATCACCATCTGTAGATTTTGTCTATTAATTCTACTGATCCAATCATAGACAAAATATATTTGCGTAGTTAATAGCTGAGTTTGATATGCTAATCTCTTTTTTTGCTATTATTCCTGTCAATGTTAACTTATATATGTGCAGCAATGACAATTTAGTTAGAATGCCATGTCAATGCGAACAATGGGGATTGACATTTGGACGGAGCAATTGACCTACTACATGGTAAACGAGAAGGTAAGTTCAATTAGTGACTTTGCATTTAATGAAAATAATGGCTGCTTGACATATGCTCATAGCGGGCATGTCAAGCAAAACTAAAAATGAAGTTTTTCATTTTTCCAATGCTCAGGATAGAGGTCTGTTCTTCAATTTCCTTTTTAACTGTCAGTTGCTTAGTGTTTAGGGTAGCATCAGTATTGGGTTAAGTTTTCTTATGAATTTAATTATTTTGTTCGTATTTCTATCTTTATTATGAGAGTAAAATTGAATTTTCTACCCATGTGTGATTATTAGATACGTGCAAGGATGAGTCATATTTTGTCTCACCATCCAACTCTTGTTGTTTTGATTTGCTTTGATCCGACATTTTATATCATGTATCAACATCACGATGCGTGTGTTTGCTCTCTTTTTTTTTGTTGATGTACACTTATCGAGTTTAATTAATATAGGTTTGCTAATAAAAAATAAGAAAAAGGAGCAGTCTGAGTTTTTTAGAGAATCAAGGAGTGAATTAATGATTCTCACAAATGAGAGGAATAAATGATAAAGGGCAAGACCTTTGGTGAGAGAGTGTGTGTACAGATTGGAAAGGAGGTTATATGTATGTGTGTTCTCTATTTTTCTGCATTGGACAGTGGTAACTTCTTCAAAACAGGTGCCACTATATGAAGACAAAAAAATAGAGAGACTAAGGATTCCAAGATTTAGATAAGTGGTGACAATGTCTCTCATCCTCTCATCAAGTTCATATTTAACTATGTGTTACCCTTATTACAATAGAATGTAGAGTTTAGGGATTGTGATTATTTAATTGAAGTTAATGATCGCATCCTTACAATGTTCTTTACTATGAATAAAACCTAGGTACTAGAACGTATCATGTATAGGCTTATTTTACCCATATCATGGAAATTGTTTTTCTCTTGCCCTTTTTTTTTTATTCATTTCGTACTGCCTTTTTAATGTAGCGATGGTATATTTTCAATTTTTTTGTACTTTGTGATTTTCTTCACAAGGATATATAGAAACAAAATAAACTCGTTTTATTCACTCTAAAGATACTCAAAGCCTAACTAAGGGCACAAGTATCACCTCCAACCGCCCTATGTGGAGCTCAAACCTACACAGGGCCCCGGCCTTGGGGCCTTGGGCATAGTTCCAATAGGCAACCACTTTGGGCCTCCAATTTTCGCCCAATAATCGAGCCCCCAAATAGAAATTATAGTAAATATTATTTATGTTAGATATTTCATAAATAGTCGACTCCATGTGGTCACGTGTTCGATACTTGTTACCTTCAATTTTAAGCGAATTGAACTTGTACAAAAATAGATTCAAATTGAAGTTGTTAGGACTTGAACTCAAGACCTTCAAGCACAGAAGTGAGATTCGGAGCAATGTGCCACCGAAGCACAATGCCAGCTTGAACCATCTGTAAAAAATTTAACATATATAGACAAAAATAAAAGGCCCCATTTCAAACCCCGCCCTAGGCCCCGAAAATCTCAGGGCCGGGCCTAAACCTACAACTTCCACATGGAAAAGTTGGAGTAATTAATGTCCTTTCGGTAATTACGAAGGCAATCCCCAACTATATTCAATAGCATTATAATCTTTTTTGACGATGGTGTAGTTGTGGAATCCATCAACATGGTGACGTCTGACTGAAGAAACAGCGGATGATGCCACTCCGCATTACATTTCAATGTGATGTCTTGGAATCTGACTTGAAATGGCCATAGGTTGTTATGTTTCTAAGTGTGTGGATTTTAGCTTGTATTAAGTGTGATTTTGAGTCATTTGTAGTCTAGGTTTGTGGGACTTTTGAAACCGGATTTGGTTTAGTTTGCATTTCGCTAAGGGTTTAAAGGTATTCGGAAAGGTTGTAAGTTGGTCTTGGGGTATAATGAGTGTTGCAGATCTTGAGTTTAATGGTTGTGAGTTTCAAATCTGTTTGGTTGCATGCCAAAATGTGTGTGGACACATCACCATTCAGCTCTCGGCGAATTTTCTTGGGCCATCCGTCCGAGCAATCCGTTCATTGTCGCGTGAAATCCATCTAGACGGATTAACATTCAGCTCTCGGAAATTTTTTTCAAGCCATCCATCCAACCCATGTGTCCAATGGCACACGAGATCCGTCTGGACACATTGAACATCAGTTTTGGGCAAAAATTCAGAGGCCATGTGCCCAGTCAGTCCGTCCAGACACATTCCCTGTTTCTATGGACAGATTCATAGAGCAGTTTCAGCCGGAATAAAATAAAATGATGGGGACCAAGTTATGTTCTATTCTCAGTCATTCTCAAACCCTCATTTTTTCTCTCTACCCCACACATTCTCTCTCTAAACCTCCATAGCCTCCATCAAATCCTAACTCAATTTCTACCAATCTTTTGTCCGAGCGTATCAAAATCACCATCCGTATCCATGTCAATCTTTTAGTTTTCATTTTCATATGGATCATTATACCTTTTTCTATATTTGCATTTTGTTTGTTGTTTGAGTAACCTTTGCAGGTTTTTCTTTCCACTGCCATGGAGCGGTGAGCTCCTATTCGCATATGCTTGTGGATAGTCAGTCCCCCGAGGAGCTATCCTTCCTTCCCTCTTTACTTCACTTTGTCCTATCACTACTTTTGGCAGTCCAATGAGCATTGTCCAATTCAAGTTGGGGGGAGGGGTTTCATATTGGGAATTGTGTAGTTTTCGTGTTTCTTTATACAAAAATGAAAAAAAAAATTGAAATATGGAAAACTAAATAAATTGTAAACTTCAAAAACACCCAAAACATTAAAAATTTTGAAAAAAAAATGTTTGATTCCTTTGCTATATTCATTGAAAGTTGGCATGTTGCATTGATTTGGCGAGTATTTGCGCATGAGTTGTTACATGCACTTCTTTGATATGATACTAACTTCTTTGATATGATGTTAGTATCCTAGTTCACTACGCTAGCTCTTGTTAAAGTAGTTCATGGCATCTATACTTGGCACTTTGCACTTCATGCTAGCTAACATGTCCATGATCTTGATTGAGGAATAGGTGGTTGACTTGGAAATCTTGAAGGACAATTGTGGAGACTTTAACCCTTTGTGAGCTTTAGAGCCATTCTTTTCTTGGAGGGTATTTTTACATTTACTCTTGCATGACTTTCTTGGAAGCCCACATTGGTTGTTGTTAAGTCTCAGTATTCATTTGTTGTTTGGTTGAATGCCGGGAATGCTTCATTTTATGCCACATTGCACATTCTTTTTTTGAACTTTTACACACTTGATGGGTTATGCCATGTCTAGGAAAGGATTTTAGGCCATTATTGTCATTTGAGCTTGTTCGTTTCTTTGCTCTACACACTTCTCCCTAGTTAGCCATTTTGAGCCTTGAAAGTGACATACCATTTTTTGCTAAACTCCATGGCCAAATGTCTTGAGAATATAGGCTTGGACTTGATTGATTGAAAGACTAAACTGAAAAGGAGAGAAAAGAGAGGTTTGATTGAGCCTTTGTACTTCATGTTAGTGTTCCCCTTTGGAAAGGAAAAAATGAGATCAAAATGAAAAAAATGCAAATGAAAAAGGGAATCAAATGTTTGCCGCTCAAAGTTTGTGAAGGAGATTGAATATGAAATGAGTTGAAGAGTAGTGTTGTTGAAGTTGGGGGGAAGAATTGAAAGGATTGGCAAAAAAATGAAGAGAAGAAAATTGCTACACATTGAAAATTAAGCCCTAGTCTTGTATTGTCTGATTGCTTGCCTATTCTCGACTTATATTGTTTTCTAACCTAGCCTCATGCACTTTATCCCTACCCCATGTTACAACCAAAAATTAAGTCCTAATTGATCATAGTTGTGGCATGGCTTTTCTTGTGTGTTGGATGGAAGGATGATGTGATGTGGTACTCTTATATTTCCTGGTGTTTGGCATTCTATTCATGAGACTACATGTCTTCATTGTTCTAGCATCTTTCAAGGTCTTGTGGGTGAATATTTTGGTTTGCTTACGTTACTTCCCCCGCGCACACATGTGAGAGAATGTATTTGCACAAGTTTCTGAGTGTTTCATTTGTGAGTGCAAAACTTGGTGATATTTGAGTTGAAGCTTGGTTCAGATAAAAATTTGAGTGATCAATTGTTCTAATGTTGGGATTGTGTCCATGTTAGCTAATTCACACATGCTGGGTAGTGGTGCTTTTGGAAGTCTTTATGAGTTGATAGTGTCTTGAACTTTGCATACTCCTTATATCATTGTGGTGGATGTCCTAACTTGTGTGAGATGCTTGTTCAAATTTATGTGGTTAGCTGTGTATTCCAGTTTGTCTTACATTTTAGAGAAATAACGAATCCTCATGTCTGTGTTGTGCTGTAGCCCTGTCGTGTGTCCGTATTGGTACTTCTTAGTTTGCAAACAAGAAGTACCAGTGTCCATATTGTAGAGCCACTGCTTAAAAAGTAACTGTTATTAGTTTGTAGTACCAGTGTCCACTGTCCACAATTTTGGAGACTAGGGCTTGTTTTATTATTTAATTTTGGAGATATCTACATTGAGAAAAGTAATATTTATTCTGAGCCTTCTAATTTTGTCACAATACAGGCAGCTTTTAGAGTTTACATCCGAGATAGTTTTCCAAAAGTGTAGTCTCTTAAGTTAAATCATTGTGGTTAGGGATGAGTTGAGGTCCATCCATGCTAAAGAGTCACCTTGTCTTGATCTTTTTATGAACTAAACAGCTTTCTTTTTTTCTTTTTGTCTTTTTTGCTGTTTAACTGCTTTCCATTTCACTCATTTTTGTTATTTGTAGCTCCAATGCAAATGATTTCGAGCAGATATAGTCTTCAGTTATGCATAAAGTCATCTGTATTTCTTTTTCTGTGGAAAAGAAGTGTAAATCACTTCATGGGAAGTATGAAGCCATTGATGATAAATAAATAACAGAAATATAAGCCAATGTGAATCATACATGAATCTGCACTATACATAGGGATTTAAGCCAACATGTAGTGAACCTCTGTTGTACATTCCAACAAACCTTGCAAGGCATAAATCGCATCCTTGATGATATCATCTACACCTACTCCCTTCTCATCCTCAACATCAGTTTCCGTAATCCTCTCTCTCTGGATTCTGCATTCCTCTTGTTTTTTACTTAATCGATCGACGTTTAATTAGGCCTTACTTTTGTTTATTTGTGTAACGACCCTAAATTTTATCAATAAAATTTGAAGTTTAATAAAATTTCTCTTACTCGATTATTATTTATTTACTTGTTTATTTATTTATTTTATTATTTATTATTTTGAGTATTGATTTGATTAAACAAATCTTAACTTATTAAATTTAGATTTTTAGGCCTTAATAAATATTCATACGCATACATGGAGAGAGAGGGAGCCAATGGGATTCCTATCCCAAAGAATCTGCCATCAAGACAACCTGTAAGATAGCCCTGTAGCCTAGCAATTTAATATATAGGGAGTGAGGGTGTGCCGAGAGAGAGAGAGAGAGAAAGAGAGAGATTACTGAAAATGGAGTGGGGAAGAAGTTGGATTTTTATCCAAATTCCCATCATCAGTCATGACTGGTGATGAGCACCCAATATTGCAGATATTTGGTGCGACTAGTCCCATTTTATGTTGTTTTAACTTGCGTTTATTTAACTTCTATAGCGATATTGCACGTAAGGTGTGCTTTTAGTAGTTTCAGGTAAAACGTGCAAATAAGGCACGTTTGAAGGCCAAGGAATGCTCCGGAAGCTTCTAAGTACCCGAAGACCCTGTCGGCCCCCTAAAATCTGTCTAAGTATGGAAAAATGACTTTCTGAAAAAGTTTCGATTTTCGAGATAAAAAATGGCGGTAATTGATCCTTGAATTTTTCTAAGAGTAACTACAAAGTTACAAGGTTTAACTTAAAGAGCAAGGTCATGTTTTGAGTCATTTTCTCTTGAGAAAAACGTGCAGTTTTCCATTTTGTACTAAAAGTAGGGGGTTGACATTTTGATTTAAATGGAATCTTGAAATTCTGGCAATGCCATTGTTTCCAAATGGGGGGTACTTTCTTATTTTCATTAAATAAATTAAAGTAAAGGAAAGGTAAAAGAAAGGTTTAAAATGTAGCCTTTACTTAACTTTAGAGAATGAAAATAAGTGCTGAAAAGCTGTGAAGTGCTGAGAGCTGTTTGCTGAAGCTGAAGAGCCAACCTGAAATCTGCAGTTTTGAAGAATGTTATCGATAACATTCCATTTGTTATCGATAACATTGGTCCTATTTTGGCGTTTTGAAGAATGTTATCGATAACATTCCATTTGTTATCGATAACACTGGTCCCATTTTGATCCAGAAGTTGTCCAGACCTGAGGGTATCGATAACATTTTGTTGGAGTTATCGATAACTCTTTTCTCCGGGGAAGAATTTGAAGGATGTTATCGATACCTTGGCTTATGGTATCGATAACATTGGTCTCCAGCAGATATTTTTACTGCTTTTTGGACTTTCCATTTATGGAATACTTGCCACTTTTGGCAAGTTCAGGGATATTTTGAGGAGAGAAAAGGCTGCCTTGTATAAATAGGCCCCTCTCTCTCTCTCCCTCATATTATTAGAATAGGTAGATATTATTGCTTTAAGTCTTTTTATTCCTAGAACTCCATTTTCATTGTTTTCAAGCTTTTGTCTTTAATTCCTTAACAACTCAAGTAAGTTTAGTTCGTTTATTGTTTTCTCGTTTATTAATATTATAGCTACTAGTTGGATCTTTATATAAATCAAGTTTATTTCCATTTCTATCGGTTAATCATGTTTTCTTCCTTGAGTATGATTTCTAGTCTTTTTCCTATGTGTGAGTAGTTTAAAGGTTAAGTCATGGGGTGAGATGAACCCTACGGATTAGTCGTTTAAATGGTTTCGCTTAAACTTTAGTTCGATTTCAAGGTTTTGAACGAATTAAACTCATGATTTCCTGCACTGATCATGGGGTCGGTGGCTTCTTTGATCAATGAAGTCTATCGCCTTGTGCTACATGCTCGATAATCTTACGCGTGCGAACGATCTATTTTCGTCTCTCACTTGCGTTAAATGAGTTCAGTTTGAATTAATGCCTTGAGTTGAGTTATAAGTAGTCTTCAGTTTTTAATTCTTCAAGTGGAATCCGGACGGTTTCGGTTCACTCATGAGTTAGATGAAGGAACCGTTTTATGGCTAAGTCGTGGGTGAATCAATCCCTTTGACTCGACCACCTTCAATCTAGTTTAATTTCAAATTCAATTCTGTTAAATCAAACCAATCACCAAGTTGGCTGCTTGAAAGCCTTGCTGCGTACTTACTACCTAATCCAAATTTGCTAAAGACGACTTCTCTGTGGGAAAGATCCCGGTCTTACCGGTTTTATATGCTTTCAACGACCTAGCCCTTTGCTCGGGTGCAAACCTTATTAGAGGATAGGTTGCGGTGTTAAGCAACTGGCTTTGGCTATGTCATCCTATAATAGCTTGAAAGAGAGAGTGAGATTGAGTGGCAGACCGGATGAGGAGGAAAAGTTGGGATTTTTATCTCACTTCTCATCAGTCAGGACTATTAGCCTATGACAACCTATATGTAAATATATAGCTCTTAAGTCTAAGAGAGAGAGAGCGCATACCCGAGAGGGAGAGAAAAGATTTGGGACCAAGAAATCTCAGCCACATGGACCTACTTCATCCTAAATTGTAGCGTAGTAGTCTAAGAGAGAAAGAGAAAGAGAGAAACCGGATGAGGACAGAGAGAGAGAAGTCAAGGCCTATAAATACCCTTCTTTTTCTTTCCAATTGGGGCACCACCAACTTTCTACTGTTTAAAAGCTCACGGTGTTACTTTTGTGGCCCTGGCATATTATGCCAGACTTAGAAGCATGAGGCATACTATAATTTGGAGCAGTATGGAGCTGAGCAGAACACTGCTGAAGAAGTCAACCACCCTGAAGAGTAGAAATTTCCCATAGTACCCCTCTCTATCCTTAAATAAATGTAATCATGATTTGAGAATAATTTGGGATGTAATGACTTATTATTCTACTTTTGTTTATTAAATGTCAAAGTTTGAATAAAATAATTATAATTAATATTCCCAAAAATTGGGGCATTACAATTTGTTTGTTTGATTGGAACAGGTACAACTACAGATAATTGTTCCCGTATTTTGACTAGTATGGAAAGGTGGTGGACATCTTCATACCCAGAGATCAAGGTTTTTTCCTAAATACCTCGCTCATTGCTATTTCCTCTTTCTCAAACAGCCCTTTGGATTAATTTAGGGATTTCTTACTTTGTTGTTTCTCACAGAAAAAAATGATGAGATTTGGTGGCAAATCATAACCCTTTCTTTTACGGCGAAATCACAGATTAATCCAAAGGGCCTGTCAAGGCTTTGTAATTTGGAATATGTTGTGTTTGATAAAGATGTGTTTGTGCTTTTTGTTTTTTGTTTGGTTAGCCGTGTACTCCAATTGTTGGGGGTCAACAAGTGACTTTCCCTACTCTTTTGGCTTCCAATGAAGAAAAATGACACCAGGTCCTGTACGTATATTTCTGGAACAGTTAATCCTGCACTTTCTCAGGTATCATTTCAAATGCTTTTAAATCATTGATGTTTCTCTACATAGTTCCTCTGCCATTGAATGGTTGCATATATTAGTGGTACTAGTTAGCATGGTCAATGTAAGATCTAGCATTGGGTTGACCAGAACCATATCAACCCGCATATTATTGACCCGTCCATATTCAACCCACGACCCGTTTCAACCCGCTCAAACCCGTCCATTTGTCACCTCTAGTAAAGAGTCACCTTGTCAAGATAACGTTTGTTAATGTAGATTAACAAAATTGCATGACTTGTATAGCTGTCAATCAAGTCCGGTAATGAGCCTTGTGTTGTCCATTGCTTTAACTGCTTTCTTCTTCTAATGGAAATATCAAACCATTGATGATGAATAAACAAGATAAATCTAAATCTACAGGAGATTCATACATGAATATGAAGAAAAAAATATCCATTATGCATAGTGGAAAACCAATTGGTGGTCTTGGGGCACCGCCATGTGGTGCCCAAACATCCTCATCCACCACATATATTTCTGTGCATGGATACGTGTAGTGGATAATTACTCTCATCCATAGGGAATTTAAGCCAACGCATACCTCTGTTTTACATTCCAACAAACCTTGTGACACTCGCCGCAGTTGCCAGGCTACTAACCTTTCTCGAGCCTACAAGGTCGTGTACACAGGTAACAGGTTGCTCTGACACCACCTGTAATGCCCCATATAGACCACTAGCCCTATAACTTGTTAGAGGCTAACCACCACGTGGCCCAAAAATGCTTAAACCCAAATTACTAGTAGTAGCTTGCATGGTTTCTTATAGAGACCTAAGATCACCCATGTAGGTTTCCGATGTGGGACCCCCCACCTTGTGAGGTTGAGCACTAGAGTCATCATAGGGTTACTAGATTCTTTTTCCTAGTGGCCAGAATCACCATAGCTTTACTTGGCTTCTTTCTCTAGACTTAACCTCGGCCTCAGACTCGCTGCAGAGGCTAGACTACTTGATCTTTCTTGAGCTCTCACGGTTATAAGTTGTTCTAATACCAACTTGGGTTACTAGATTCTTTTTCCTACTGGCCAGAATCACCATAGCTTTACCTGGCATCTTTCTCTAGACTTTACCTCGGCCTCGAACTCACTGTTTATGAAACACCAACACCTCTAGAGGTCGACGTATTGCAGTGTCAGATACGGAGTCACATATGGGACACGCCATGTGGCGTGTCCCATAATTTAATTTAAATTTTTGAGGGGGACACGATGGAGGTCAAAGTGTAACTTTTAAAAAAAATTAGGAGTCAAACTATAATTTTTCAATAGGGTTGTATTGAACTTATGGATGTCTTGTTTTGTTTGAATGGTATTGGAACTATGGATTTTTCGTTTTGTCCATATTTTGCCATGTAAACTTGGAAAAAAATTGAAAAAAAATATAAATAATTAAATATATACGTGGCATGTCCCCCACTGCGTCAGTGTCCCCATTTTTTTAGAATTCCCGTGTCCGTGTCTGTGCATCATAGCTCGCTGCAGAGGCTGGACTACTTAAACTTTCTTTAGTTCTCACGGTTACAGGTTGTTCTTATACCAACTTTAGTGCCCAAGTTACTAGTAGTAACTTACATGGTTGTCTCCCAGGGCCTGGTTTGGCAAGTTCAGTGATGCAGTTTTGAAATTTGGTATGAATCGATGTCAGTCTGATCATTCTGTTTTCTCTCTCACATCTCCTCGAGGCAAAGTGTTATTGATTGTGTATGTCGATGATATTATTATTACGGGTGATGATCATAGAGATATTGATGCATTGAAGGTCTTTCTGCAGAGTTAATTTCATACTAAAGACTTGGGTAGATTGCGATACTTTTTAGGTATCGAGGTGGCACAATCTAAAGATGGTATTAGTTTATCACAAAGGAAATATGTGTTGGATATCTTAGATGAGACTGGTTTGTTGGGGGCGAAACCTGTCGATACCCCAATGGATCCTAATGTCAAACTATGCATTGATCAGGGGGAGGCACTGTCTAGTCCTGATCAATATCGCCGTTTGGTTGGTAAACTGAATTATCTCACTATTACACGTCCTAATAATTCATTTGCAGTGAGTATTGTGAGTCAGTTTATGTCTACTCCTCGTGTGCCACATTGGGAGGCTGTTCTTAGAATTGTCAAGTATCTCAAGTTTCATCCTGGACGTGGTCTATTTTATAGAGCTAATGGTCATTTGCGTATTGAGGCATTCACTGATTCTGATTGGGCAGCCCATCTGACAGGAAGTCAACCACTGGATATTGTGTTTTTCTTGGTGGCAATCTTGTTAATTGGAAGAGTAAGAAACAGACCGTGGTTGCACGGTCTAGTGCAGAGGCAGAATATAGAGCCATGGCTCACACCACATGTGAGATTGTGTGGGTGCGATCTTTTCTTGAGGAGATAGGATTCCATGTGCAATTGCCCATGAATTTGTATTGTAATAACCAAGCAGCAATTCACATTGCATCCAACCCTGTATTTCATGAGCGAACTAAGCATATCATGAGCGAACTAAGCATATCGAAGTTGATTGTCATCTGGTGCGAGAGAAGTTAACTGATGGTGTTATAGCAACTCCTTTCACGTCTACAAGTGCTCAATTGGCTGACATATTCACCAAGTCATTGTTTAAGCCCCGGTTGGAGATGTTATGTGACAAGCTGGGTTTGTGTGATATCTATTTCCCAGCTTGAAGGGGAGTGTTGGAATACTAGTATACTCGTATACCAATATATTGTGTTTAGTCCCACATTGCTTATTTACATTATGTAATAAACTATCTCCTCATATAAATAAATGATTATTTGTGAAAGTGTAAGTCACTTTTTACACACCTTTTCCTCTCCAAACAACAGTTACTACATGGTTACTTATATACCCAGGGTCACCAATGTACACTTCCAATGTGGAACCAAGTGTAACATAGGGTCACCAATGTACACTTCCAATGTGGAACCAAGTGTAACATATTGTGAATGGCAAAGAATCAATCAGCAGCATATCCCAACTCCTTTTGGCAAACATTGGTAGCAATCAGCCAACCGCGTATGTATGAGTTAGAAACAAGGAAAAAAGAAACTGATAAATGAACAAGTCAAAAGAGGAAATGCTGTAACCCTAATTCAAAAACAGATGAGATGGGCCAAATTTATTACTGAAAATTAACTCAAATCAAGATTACAATAACTCTATTTTCCTTGTATTTCTCTAAGTAGAGCTGTGCGCTGATGCATCATTTGATGCAATGTGGTGGAATAACCAATTGTTCGACACTGTTAAAATCACATCTACTCAGGCTACGGGTAGTTGTCATTTGATCTCTTTTCATTGAATGCACGGTTTACTTATCAAAAATAATTGAATGCAAGGTTTAGAAGTTAGCATTGGGATTTTATTAGCCATTAGCAATAGGCAAAGTCATTATTTATGTGACATATTAATTCCATGTCTACTAAAATCAACCAAGTATAGACTGATTAGATTCAGCAACATACATGTTCAAGTGCTTTTAAAAAGTCAAAAAAACAATTTGTTCTCATGCTTGAATCAAACATGCAGATTACTTGATTTTCATGATGAATTGTGTTCGGAATCTAAAGTCCATGACTGGCAAGATGTTATGGGGTTTAGAATCAAAATTGAAAATGTATTTCCCAGGTGAAGTCTTTAAATGTTTCTTCATATTGTATGTCCTTGTTCATTTTCATTTCAATCCCTTGGAGCCTAGTAACTCAAAAATCTGAATGAGCTTAATGGTACTTTTGTTGCTTGATAACTGGAGAACTTAGCATGTAAATATATATACTCTTTCCTAGTTATATATCGGGGGAAACCATCTTGGATGGGAAATTCGTTGGTTTTGATTATATCCAGTTCTGAATGGGGTTCTCCTGGAGTTGGGGCAAGTCTTCTATTATTTTGAACACTTAAGGTTAATTATTTTTTAGTAAATTTGGGTTAAGGTGGATTTGCACTCACAATGAAGCCCCAGTCCAAACACAGAGGAAAAAAAAAAAGAGGGAGTTTGGGCCAATGCAACGAGGACGTTGCACCCTAAGGTGGGGAGATTGTGAGAACCCTAAATGTCCCACATCGGGAATTTGTGGGAAATGGATATGAAATATAAGGGATTCCGACCAGTTATTGTATAATCTGAGATTAACCTTTTGAACCACATGTTTAAGCTAAGGGTTAGCAGGTCAGCTAGTGCAGGTCATTACTAACTGTCAAGCAGGTTGTATTTGATTAAAGGATACTTGGTAATTTCTTTAGCCTGTCGAGAATGTGGCAAGCGGCTAAGGACACTTGGCTAAGGATGAAGAAAGAACAGATTTGGTCTGGACCAAGACAAAGGTAGTTGAGTCGAGAATGTTGCAAAAGAAAACACCTGGATAAGTAACTACCTAATCCGGACATGCAATTTCAGGATCAATAACTGCCCGATTCAAATCAAAGAGAGAAATCGTCCAAATTTGAATTCAAAGGACAAGGCTATTAATTCCAGACTTATAAGTCCAACGAGACCCCGTTCAATCGCCCAAAGGCTTTTACTTTTATCAATCATCCACTTTTCTTATCATTTACTTTCCTAATACTTAAATTTCCAGTATTAGGAGTAGGATTATTTTAGTTACCATCGACTGTAATCTTTGGAGAGTACTCTCTTTTGGTTTGCTTCCAAAGAAGTCCTAAAAATGACAAGAAACCAAACTTCACCTTTTAACACCCACATTCCAGCATATCAGTCACAAACTATGTGATTCTCGACCGAGTGAATTTTAGAGTAAACACAATTGTTTATTGTAAATTCTTTGTATCACCATTTTACATTACCATCTAGTGTTTATCTGGATGGAATGATCTTGTCAACGACATTTTTTAGCACTACTTATACATAGGTGGTGATAATGCCAAAACTATTACTATTAATGCTAAAATTGTAGTGCATAAAAAGACTTGTTCCTAGTGCATGGTACATAATTCTTATCCACTAAAATTTTATCATTAACAAATTAGTTTAGGCGTTATTATGTTTTTCTTTCATATGACTGCACGTCATCTTATTCATAGAGATCACCCAACTATATAAGCTATAGTTACCAAAAAAAAAACTATATGCTGTAAAAATAAAAATAAAAAAGGTAATAAAATTCATATGATGTGATTCATGTGAACATTATCTAGATTAATTATGGACAGTGATTTTCACTCTATTTTTTAATAAACGCTCCATTTTTGCCTTCTTGTAATTTGAATTTACAATGGTGTCCTTGTAAGTATAAAAGAGTATACAAATAAAAGGTTTTTGCAAATACACATCACAAAATGATAATAAAAATTAAAAAAAAAAGTGAGCGTGGTTATAAAAAAGAAAAGTGTGAAATTCAATTACCATAAATTATGTATGATTAACGAATTGAAGATACAGATAAATAGCAAGTATATAGGATTACCTTACAACTTTAGGCACTAACTTAAATGACTAAAAAGTAAAAAAGTAAAAAATTTAGGAGACTACGGTTGTTTGGCAAAATAAGTTAAATGACTTATTTATTAGTCTTTATTCATTTTTTTGTTTTTTTGCATTAGTTAGTTTTTCGTGGATTTTTTTAGGATTATTACTTCTTCATAATGAGAGGAATCTAAAAAATAAAATATTACAATCAAAACTCAATTTTTTTTTGAATAAAAACAGAGAAAGATAACTCAATTTTTTTTGTCTTTATTAAAAAAAATAGATTTCAATCGTAATTTTTTACTTTTAAATTCCTCTCGTCATGAAAGAACGATAATCCTCACAAAATCGACGTAACAATTGCCAAAAAGAACGATAATCCTCACAAAATCGACGTAACAATTGCCAAAAAAAAAAAAATTTAATAAAAACAAAAAAATAATTCATTCAAACTTACTATGCCAAACGACCCAACCCTAGCCTAAACACCCACCACACATGTACCGTTGGTGGTGGCTTCATGAGGCCCATGGACCATGGGGGGTCCACCGGTCGTTATCATATTAGAATGGCAGCACTATCATATGACTCATTATTCAGACTAGTCTGCGGGTACTCTGATTAATTTTGGAGAGTGATTCCATCATTCACTAACAGGGTTAATCTAATGTAAGGGCAAAGCCTCATATGAATCGGCTCAAATGAATTGATATTTCTTGAGAGATTTCAGATCTTAAGAATGAGCTTGGCATCAGCGGAAAAAAAAAAAAGAAGAGAAGAAGCTTTGCATCATAATTCTAGCGAGGTTGCAAATGATGACGTAATCTTCTAAGTTCGCATTTGGTTCAGTTTGTACTTTAATAAAAAGTATTTTAGAGCCACTTGAAGTTTGCATGATGGTTAATTTCAAGTTTTATAATTATTCGAGATCCACATAAGATGACTTGGACACTTGATTAAGAAAAAAGTTAGATTCTCAAACAGTTCAATTTTGGTAGTTTAGGGCCATTCTCCGGTTCAATTCGATGACCGAAATTGTTCACTTTTTAAAGCTTGTTGAGGATAATAATTACGCAAAAAATTAAATTGTGAGGATATCGTTCATTATAAATTTGGTTAAAAGTGTTAGGTAATTATATCAATGTAAGGTGTTCCGGGCTCACAACCTTGTGTGGGGGTGAATTGTCTCCAAGAATCCAAGGGGTTGCCCTTGGATTATCAATGTGATTTTTATGAGGTTTGATATTCTCGATGAACGCTAAAACGTTAATAGTTCCTATCAAAGCCCATAGACAGTAGAAACCAAACTGCCATTTAAAGGATTTGGGAAGAGCTATAATGCGGCCGATCTGACTGTCCATCTTAACATGGATGGCTGAAGATTTAATCTAAGTCCTTCAAATCCGAACGATCCATTGTTTGAATTAAAATTTGAGCCGTCTATTGCCGAAATGAACAGCCGGATCGACCGCGTGCGGGGTGCACTACAGCACTCCCGGATCCCATGTATAAGTCCACCAAGTAGACGTGAGAGGATTCAACTCCTTTAGAAAATTGGGATATGTCACCATCATCGACATAATCGTTTGTATGATGTGGAGTGTGGACGCTACTGGTTATGCTGCGCTTAATTTTGGTTTGCATTTTAATGGACTACAAGACAACATCCATAAATCACTTCAGAGTGTAGCCTTGTTCGGTTTGATTTTTGAAAAAAAAAAAATTAACTCAAAAAATTCTCATTATCGTTATTTTCAATTATTACTCTCCACTCATTACCCCTATCTCCATTTATTATTCTCATTTCTCTCTATCTCTCTCCACTCATTACATCTACTTCCAATCATTACTCTATTTCTCTCTCCACTCATACCTCCGAAAAATTTCTCAAAAACTCATCCAAACACAGCATTTAAATCTTGCATAAAGATTGAGAAGACAATTGTGTGTATAGTTTTTTTTTTTCCCTCCAAAATGATAACAGGTGATATTATTGATCTAAGAAACAATAGTATATCAAGAGGAAATTAACTTCATTGCTAAACAAGGGATCAAGAAATCAAACATGAGAGGACTTAGTTCAAAAACTATACATTCAACTACAATTAAACACACCGCTCCAAACAGATGGAACACTGCAGAAAACAACAAAAAAATACCCACACCCGTTTGAGAACCAAAAAGAGGGGGGGGGGAAGGAAAATCAATAACGGGCCGGATAGAGTCCGCCGTACAAAAGCAAACTTCATCCACCAACCTAGATCACCCACTCCGGCGACCACAATCTACAAACACTACCTCCAAAAACCATTGGACTACACGTTAGAAGAGGCAAAGGAGGGGCGACGAATTGTGGTTTGGGGAGTAGGAGGAGGAGGAGGAGGGTGAAGGGGGAAGGAAAGAAAACTTTCAAAATCTAGGATCGAAAAATGAAAAAAATCTCATGAGGGGGAGAAATCCCTCTTCTCCGGTCACCCATTAGGGTGTAAAACCCTGGGAGGAAGGGAATGAGGGAGATGGGGTGGCGGCTTCTTTAAGGGAGATATTTTTGGACTCTTTTTTATATAATCACACTTCCTTTCTTGTTTTTATTCATGTGAAATTATGATTTCTTCAATGATTGCTCTTTTTGGCATAGTTTAAGGGCAATATTGTATTTTAACATAGCTAAAATTAAAAGGGGGAGTTCGATTTTGAAAAAGGGAAATACGAAAAATCCCCAATAAAAATAAGTTAATCTTTTGCGTGAATATACTGTAAGTTAAACTCTTTTGGATAGTTTAACTTGACAGAATCAGACAGTCCACTGTATAAATTTAAATTCAACTTTTAATACATCTATTATGTCCTATCAAACTGATTTTTTGCTTGGATATACTAATCTGCAGGCTGTATAAGATGAATTATTCCGATCACCAATAAAAGTACGATAAGGCCAGCAACGACAGTGCTGGTGGAAGTAATTTAATCTCCTAATAAGCATCAAAGAAAACGCATTCCAAACGATAAGGACGAGAAGCTGTTTTCGTAAAATTGGAATCATGTGTCCATCAACTTGTATTGTCTTCCACAACTTATTTGACACTTTAGAATATTTTTGTCAATTATTTTCAAAAATTCATAACCGCTACAACTGATGACTACTACGTTACAAAGGGACGGATGCACTATGGGGCACGTGGAGGCACGCAATTCAATTTTTTGTTTACAAAAATTAATCAAGAAATTAATTATGAGAGTTTTAAACCAAAAATTAATTATGATTCTTAAGGATAAAATGATCAGACAAATATAATTTTCACATGGGTTTGAACAAATTGAAAATTAGAACACTTAAGTATCTGCTTTTCATTTAATTCTACGGCTCTCTTAGGATTCTCATTTGAGAGCTCTAGAACCAAAAATTAATTATGATCATTTAGGATAAAATGATTAGAAAAATAAATGCATTGTTCTCTTCCATTCTCAAAAAGAATTTTTCAAAAAATTCTTCCTAGATTCTCCATACTTCTAACATTTCTTTTTCTATCTCTCTCTACTTATTACTCCTACAATTTTTCAAAAAAAATTTCAAAACACAAAACAAATCTTTGTACTGATTCAAACGGATTGAAAATTGAAGCATTTAGGTATCTGCTCTTTATTTGGTTCTACAGCTCTCATATGAGATCTCCAAAGACAAAAATTAATTATGACCCTTTAAAATAATATGATCAGAAAAAAAAATTGTATATATTCAAAATTAATTAAAAATTGGAGCACTTAATTTTTTGGACAATGTTATAAGCACACACAATCACATTATAAATAATTCACTAATGAAAAAACATGAGCATTATTTTTTCAAATTTTGCCCCTTGATGGTGGCTCTCATTAGAGAAGCCGTAAAGGGATTATAACCCTTTTTACGTTTACTTTTAGGAATTTTTTAAAATTATTTCCCTTTTCTCATATGATGAAGTTTAAATTTATATTGTGCTTGATTGTAAATTTTTTTTTAAGTGTAATAAAAATTGGTGCCCTCACTAGAGAGAATTCTTGAATCTATCTCTGGCTACGTATCATTTGATACTCCGATACTGTTAGACCCCTTCCATTATCTTTCTGTGTACCTAATACCCTTATTTAAAACCATGGTCTCACATAATGTCAAATTATGAGGAGAATTGATACTTCTATTTTTCTTGATTACCTCTTCAACTTAACTTAAACTCGAACTTAAATTTGAAAATTGTCCTTATTTGAAATTTTTTTGCATTTGTTAGTTTTGCGTCAAACTTTAATGGCATATTGATTTGTCTCGACGAGAGGAATTGGAAAAGTAATTTTTTTTTACTTTTACCCAAGTATTTTGAGAAATAATAACTTTTTAGTTTAAAAATGACAATTTTTTTTGCTAAAAAATGGTTATTTGTCAAAATGGGTCTCGTCGAGACTAATCAATAACATACAAAAATTTGGTGCAAAATTAATAAATGCAAAAAAATTCAAATAAAGACAACTCCTAGATTTAAGAAAAAAAATCAAAAACTTTAAAATTTTGCAAAAGAAATAAACAATTGAATTACCACCACATGATTTTCTGATTTGTGAATGCGTCATTGCCTACGGTGGTTGCCTACCCACCACTGCCTTATAGCCGCCACACCTCTCTCTCACTCACTCTCTCTCTCTCTCTCTCTCTCTCTCCAAGACTATCATGGAAACCAAAGAAGACATTCACGTACTAATGGTAGCGTTCTCATCCCAAGGCCACATCAACCCCATGCTCCGACTAGCCAACCGCCTCATAGCTTCCCAAAAAAACCTCCACGTCACCCTCGCCACAACCGAACTCGCCCGCCACCGCATAATAGCCTCCTCCACCGCCGCCGCCCACTCCGTCGCGAAAATCCGCTTCGAATTCTTCTCTGACGGTCTCCCCCTCGACTACGACCGCAAGTCCAACCTCGACCACTTCATGGACTCCCTCGCTGCCGCAGGCCCCGCAAACCTCTCCGCCATAATCCAAAGCAACCACCCCACGGAATTCAACTGCGTGATCACGAACCCGTTCATTCCGTGGGCCGCTGATACGTCAGCGGCACACGGAATCCCCTGCGCCATGCTCTGGATACAACCCTGCGCTCTCTACTCCATATACTACCGCTTCTACAACAATCTCAACCCGTTTCCGACGGTGAAAAACCCGGACTTACCCGCGGATCTACCCGGGTTGCCCTTGCTTAAAACAGATGATTTACCCTCTTTCGTTCTCCCTTCCAATCACTTTAGCGTGTTTCCGAAGTTATTCGACGGGTTGTTCCGGAGCATGGGGAAGTTCAAGTGGGTTCTCGTTAACTCGTTCGAAGAACTCGAGAAGGATGTCATCGGGTCCATGTCGGAGATCCACCGGGTCATGCCGGTCGGGCCGCTGGTGCCGCCGGAACTGTTGGGTGAAGATCTGGCGGATGATGCTGTGGGTGGTGTTGATATGTGGAAATCCGATGACGATTGTATCGGGTGGCTTGATCAGCAAGGAGCGTGTTCTGTTATTTACGTCTCGTTTGGAAGCATTGTGGTGCTATCGGAAGAGCAAATGCAGAGTATTGCGACGGGTCTGAAGAAGAGTGCCCGGCCGTTTCTTTGGGTGGTGAAACGACCCGATTACCAGGTAAAGTGTTGGTAATCTATCTATATCTATTCTACCGGAACGTTTCAAATGAGAACCTCTTAAAATGCGAACTTTTATTTTCTGGTCAAATTTTGATGATTCGAAAATCACGTTCTAATCACATTGAACGGTTCAAATCCTCGAAATTCGATCGAAGAAGGAAAGAAATTGGGAGGTATGTATTTTTACTAAAATGAGGTGGTCCTTAGGAGTAATGACTGTCTATTCTAATTCTAAATCTAATATATAAACGGAGATGAGTGTTTTGAGTGACATGTTTTTTAAACTGTGTCACAGAAATTATTTCCACTTTTGTCATGATCAAAATCCAAGTTTTACCTCTGATTTTTACTGTAACATGATTAATTTTATTGCGGAATAGTATTTCACTAAAACTCAACCACACTTCACTCCTAGAAAAAAAAATTACCCACCCATCCTTCAACTCCCCAAATATTTTCACTTGCACTTTCTCATGCACACACGGAGGGTATGCCCTCGCTAGTACTCCCTCCGTTCTAAAATGACTGTCATGTTTGGTCTTCAATGTAAATTTTAAATTGTTAATATCTTTTAATTTACAATGTTTTTAAAGATTTTAAAAATTTTGTATAATAGAACTAATTGAGATCTATCATATAAGATTCATATTGCACATAAAATTCATTATAGATTGAAAGATATAAACAATTTAAAATTTGCATTGGAGACCGAACAGGACAGTCATTTTGGAACGGAGGGAGTAGTAGTTTAAATAAAATCAACAAATAAACTCACCTTGTTAAGTAGAATGTAAAAATCCTTGATTTACCAAACATATATGGGACAGGCCCCGTTCCACTAAGGTTTTTATTTTTTACGTACTTATTTTTTGTTTTACAAGACAAGTCATTTTCTCACAATACATCACTTTTAATTCATAAGTACTTATTTTAGTTAGTAAAACACACCACAATTAAAAACATGTGGGCCCTTGTATTCCTTCTAATCCTAATTCCACCTATAGTTCAACAATCAAACAAATTAAGGGAAAAGTTATTAATTACTACTATAATTTTGTTAATGTCTGTATAAATATGCTTCTTTTAATTGATGCGTGTTAACAGTTATTTGTTTTTTCCTTCTGATTTCTGTGATTAAATTCCAAAATAAAGGACGGTGCAGAGAAAGCGTCATTTGGGTTTCTAGAAGAATTGAAAGGGCAAGGCCTTATTGTGCCATGGAGTCCTCAAATAAAGGTTCTAATGCACCCATCAATTGGGTGCTTTCTGAGCCATTGCGGATGGAATTCAATGTTGGAAACGATCGCCACCGGCGTACCCGTAATTGCATACCCCCAGTGGACGGACCAGCCAACGAATGCGAAGCTTATTGCGGATGTGTGGCGGATAGGCATGCGGGTCATCCCGAACTCGGACGGTGTGGTAACCAGTGAGGAAGTAGAGAGGTGCATTGAAGAGGTTATGGGCCGGCCGAACTCGGAGGAGTTTAAGAAAAATGCGGCGGGGTTGAAAGTGGCCGCTCGAGATGCGGTGGCGGACGGTGGATCATCGGACCGGAACATAAAGTTGTTTGTCGATGATATGGTTGGCCATTCCAGCACATGAAAGTTGGGATTGAAATTTTCGTATATGGAATAATCGGCGTTCGAGTTGCACCGTCGAACAATGTACTAGACCAAAAGAACTCATGCAATGAAAAGTAATTATACAATTGTTCGGGACTACTGCTACATGATACCCCGTGCCACTATACAACCATATGTTCTTGTAGGGTCTATACATTAGTGGTAGACTCCACAAAAATGTGTAATTGTAAAATGGTTCGAAGTATCACGTGGCGGTAGTCCCAAGCAATTATATGAATGAAGGGGGGATGCATCTAATAATACGCGATTGATGTGTGGTTGGGATTGAATTTTGTAGACGGTATTTATGTCGAAATTGTATTCTTGCGACCCTTTGTATTGTCCTATTTTACGGAGAATTTATCGATTCAAAGTGCTTGAACTATTAACTCCAACGGCTCTCATATCGGGAGTTTGAGTATTGTGTATGTGTTTAAATGGTCCATTATACCTCTCCGTAGTCAATAATTGTCTAGGTGAGTTGGTATGTGAAATTACATTCTTGCCCTTCTCCAAAACAACCAAGTCTCGCCCACCCGTTGTGGTTTGGGTGCTTGACCTCTGGTGTAGGCGCCAAGGGGCCCTCTGTCATTGTGCCACTCTTTAGTAGCAAGACTCTTGGGCCTACGTTAGTTGGGCTGGCTCCTACATCTAGAGTTTGGGTATTGTGTGTGTGTATTTAAAGGATCCATTATGCCTCTCCTTAGTCAGCAATTGCCTAGGTGAGTTAGTATGTAGAATTACTCTCTTGCCATCCTCCAAAACTATTAACTCCAACGGGTTTGGCCGAGTAGTTGTAAGAAAGTAATATGTGCTCCTTCATGAGATTACAGGTTCCATTCTCACAAAGAACAAACATTCCAAACCTTTGGGCCATTGAGGGTTATGCTCAATCTTATCTTCAGGATCCCAGAATTAGTCGAGGCGCGTGTAAGTGTTGGAAAAAAATGGAATTTTAACCAAAGAGAATTTGGTGGGACCC
>BPLS01032084.1:0-10962 GCA_019656275.1 Rhododendron kiyosumense
GCTTCTATGACCGTTAACGTTGCAATCAAGGTTTCATCTTGAGTCACGTAAGCCTGATTTGATGACAAACAGAAAAGAACAAAAAAAGTAGTAGTTATTGAAGGGATTGGAGTTTTGAAATAAGTTGAGGAATTTTTATTTATTTTTAATCGTTACTGATGTTCCATAAGCCAGAGCCTGTTTGCGACCATTAATAAGAATATCACCAGTGTGTCTAGTGTTAGCTCCCAATCTCCTTGCAGTTTGTGATATGTTACTAAATATACCAAGAGGAGAAAATCTTGTTTACGGACTCAATCGTGACCGTTCAAAAGTGTTTTTGACGATTTGGATTTTAATTAAACTTTTCCGGAGAAGAGTTACGATTGTTTACAGCACCTCTATAAACAAGATTTTCTCATAAGTAAATACTTTAACGCATAAGTTGTGACATTTGGAAAAAAAAAAAAGGGACTCTGTCATTGGTTTTTATCGATGCATCACACAGGAGATACGTGCACTTGTTTGTCAGTATCAGAGTGTATATCATTGTCCTTTTTTTTAAAAAAAAAGGCATATATCATTGTCCTGAAAATGGGAAAATAGTACACGTACATGCTAAGGCATCGACTAGGGTAGTCTTGCCACAGCCGGAAGGGCCCATTACAGCCAAAACCTCCCCGGGTTGCGCATAACCTGTAAGGCCTTGAACGATGGGTCTCCATCTACCTTTTATATCTGAAACCGTGAACCATAAATCCTCCCACCCATGTCACAGAAATGCCTCCGTCATCGTCCAACAAAGGTTCAACTCTAACGTCCTCGTGATCTACCATTACTCCATGGTACTCTGGCAATATTGGACTAGTGCTGGTTTCCACCTCCACTGAGTGAATCTTGATTTTCGTATCGGTATGTGTGTCTGATGAGTTGAAGTTGATCAGTTGAGAGGTACCCACATTAGGTTCCATGGAGTGTTGAAGTGTGGACTTTGTTCTGTCGCGTGTATTTAAGAGAGATGGTGAGAGGGCATGCAGTGACAAGGGAAGGCAGAGTTATACCGACTTATGTTCGGTTATTGAGAAATCTCATGCCTTGTTTGAATCACTTCTTGAAAATTATTTTTCAACTCAAAAAATATTCATTATCCCTACTTTCAATTATTATTCTAAAGTAATCTATTTCTTTTTTCTCTGATCATTATTCTTATTTCTTTCTGTATCTCTCTCCACCCACCCTACCTCCAATCATTACCCTAATTTCTCTCTCCACTCATTATCCAAAAACCAAACTCAAAAATTTTCAAAATATCATCCAAACAAAACATCAGTTATTGAGATTTCTTCTTGCATTCAGTTCGGTTCTTTATTAGTCAGTAGTGTTGGGTTTTTGCCTATGAAAAATAGCCCAATAGTGTTTGACCCAAAAAGATTATTTTTGTGGGCTAGTTATTTTTTGAAAGTTTCTACACGCCATTTGGCACATGTTTGGCACATGAGTAACTTGGCTTCTCTTAGAAGTTAGAAGCTAATAAGGGTTTTTGTCTCCTGGAAAGATGTAGCCGAAGAGTGTGTGAGAGAAAAGAAAAGAAACAGAGAGGTGCACTGTGTGTGACTGTGTGTTGGTGATCTCGGTGGAGATAAATAACAATTAACAAAGGGAGTGCATCAGTGTGTTCTTGGTGGAAAAGGGAAAGCTGCTGGGCAGTCATTGGTCCTCTCAACTGAAGCAAATTGGTGGCAGCTTGTTGACGACATTTGGGGCTGTTTTGATCTTGGTTTCGGGCTTTCATTTCCAGCAGAGAGTATTTGGTAAGATCTTTCTATTTTGATTGTAGATTGTTGGATAAGGTGTTTGTGAGATCGTTGATCTCTTTGTAAACCCTTGTAAATCTTTGGTAATAGTGGAAATTGCTTTCTCTCTCCCGTGGATGTACCCGAGTTTGGGGAACCACGTATATTAGTTGTTTTCGTTTTGCCTTGTTTATTGCGTATTTAATTTTTCGATTACGCTTCCGTTTGTGGGTGGAATTGATTAGGGGTAATAATCCCAATAGGTAGGTGGGGCGGTGAGATATCTTCTAGTATTAATTGAATTCGATGTAAGTGGCCTGAACACCCAAGTTATAAGCAACAGTTGGAGGATTTTCCAGGACTTACAGATCTCAAATTTATGTCTACCACGTTTTTTGTGCAGTGAGCCACAGAAGTCAATTATTTTTTGCCCTGTTCTGATTGTACTAAGGTTGGTGCGAAGTATAAATTCTCGACAGCAGAATTAATGCAATTTGTATTGTTAGCATTTAGGGCCCCGCTTACTTTCATCACCTGGAGGCAAACACAAAGAACGCATTTTATTTTATTTATTTTTAAATCGAACCCACAGATTAGGCCTAGATTTTCCATTAATGGGTTGTTAACATTTTAAAATTGAACTAAAAGAGAGTTTGCTCTTGATCTCCAACTTTCTGATCAATTTAAATGTAATATATAGTTATTGTTAGCATAATATTATGAAAGATTATATTTTTGAAGGTATATTATGAATGATAATGTTACCAAGTTAGGTCTAGGTTAATAATGGCATGCTGAGGCTATGTCTTAATACTATGAATGAATGCAGTACTTGACAATCGACTTTTTTTTTAACAGTCATAAGAAAGCACATAACTGGGGAAATATATGCATCCTTTTCATTTCGTTGTGTTGGGCTTCTCTTTAGTTGCTTATTTGGGAAAATGACGGTTCAGGACGTGTTTTGATAATTAATATCTGCCAAGGACATTTTCAGCATTAACAAATGTTCTTAACTTGTTTTTTGCGGGTATTAATTATTAAAACACGTCCTGGGCCGTCATTTTTTTTTTTTGTAAGCTTAACCCTTGAAATTTTTTGGGGTTCTGACTGCCGACCCCTTTCTGTCTCTTGATACCCATCCAGCCCCACCCCGCGTCACACCCTTTCCGCCTAAGCCCCGTCTCAAGTGATGAACCCAAAATACCCCACCTTCAGCACTCTCGGAAGAGAATTGAAGACCTCCCTTCTTTGCCGCAATCGGGATCATCGTCGCCTCCTCCTCTTTCGAAGAGGCTCCGGTGCTCTTCTTCCACCTCTCCGGTTTGATTCTCTCCCCTGACTCCACTCAATCAGCTTCGACCTCTCTTCCCCAACATGGACCACCAACTCTCTCTCCACCAACTCTCTCTCTCTCTCTCTCTCTCTCTCTCTCTCTCTCTCTCTCTCTGTATGTATGTATCTATCTATATTGATAGCATATGAGATAGACCATAGATCTGGAGATGAAAGCTCGATCCGCCGGCAGTGACTATGGTGGTAGTGGCAGCAGGAACTACGGAGGCTGTGGCGGTTATGGTGGAAGAGGTGGTGGAGATTACGAAGGGCAGCGGTGGCTGCATCGAGTATGTATGATGCAGCTGTAACCTGGAAAGGAGAAAGGGAAGAATTAGCAGAAGGCCAGGGGAGGTTAACTTCTTTTTTTGTTTTTTTTTTTGAAAGGTGTGAATTCTTAATTTGGTGATGTAAATTTTATCTTTTTCGAGGATGTGAATTCTTTTTTTTCTTTTTTGAAGGTATGAATTCTTTTTTTCTAAAAGTGTGAATTCTTAATTTGGTGATGTGAATTGTGGATTTGTGCTCCAGACGGTGTTTTTTTCCGATCATGGATTGATGAAACACAGCGCCATTCTTGGCGACGAAGATGGATAGAACGTATCGAAAACAGAATTCACCTCGTTGTGAACGCTGCTGATGGGGCCATTGAGACACGGTGGTTTTCGGAGATTAACCAACCTTGAAAATCTTCGATTATGTTTATTACTAGTATAAAGCAGAACCAGTAGATGCAATTTATTATTTTTCTTATATTATGCACTTGTTTATATATGTAGAATGACTAGAATCAATTTTAAAAAGTTATCCGGTGAATTCTTACTTTTTTGAAGGTGTGAATTTTTAATTTGGTTTGAATTCTGTCTTTTTTGAATGTGTGAATTTTTCATTTGGGTATGAATTCTTTCTTTTTCAACCGTGTGAATTCTGTAAATGTGTGAAATTCTGTAAATGGTGTAAATTCTGAAAAGGCATGTGAATTTTTGGAGGTGTGAATTCTGCAAATGAGTATGAATTTTGGAGGGTGTGAATTCTGTAAATGGGTGTGAATTCTGAGAAGTGTGAATTCTTGGGAGTGTAAATTCCTGGAGTGTGAATTCTGGAGGGGTGTGAATCCTTGGAGCGTGAATTCTTCAAAGGGGTGTGAATTCTAGGGGTGTAAAAAGTAACTAGGGTAAAATAGTAAAAACATCTTAAAAAATGGTCTGAATGGGATAGCACTACAAAAAAAGGGTTTAGAGGTGATAGGAGGCAAAAAATGGACAGTAATTTTCCGAAATTTTTTTGGTGCTGTTTATACCCTTTTTTGCACCAAATCTCATATTAGCGTTGAAGGGCCATTTAATTAGATACTAATTAAATTGGGCCTATATTCATTATTTTCTCGGGCTAAAAATTAAGGGAAAATCTAACGTCAGTCCTTAGGGCTGACAATAGTGGGTGCACGCGCGAGTCCACGTGCCCATTTGAGAGCTGTTTTCTGTGAGTTCCAATGCATGATGTTACCCATTTAAACTGACTGGAATTTTTGGGCCAAATGATATATAACCCTCATCCCACTTCTCTCACGCAGACCAGTTTCCAGAACCAAAAACCTTTTTAGATCGAAATATCAACCGACTTGCAAATCCATCGACGGCTGAAAAAATCGGCAACTCCGTGATAGCAAATATTATCATGAACTGATTTTAAGACAATTCACTCACAGAAACCCAGAAAACCCCCTCCCTCCCTCTCTCTCTCTCTCTCTCCCCGGCTTCCCCCTCTCTGAAATTTTGTATTCTTCAGTTTCTGAACTTCGATTATGAGTCAATGGCAGAGGTTGAAGACAAAGCAGTGTTGACGAGAGAGAAGAGCGTGTGTCTCATCCTTGGATGGAAACCGAACTGTAACAATTCGCCCAATATTTACTGACCCTCTGTCTCCTCTAAAGAACAAGTCTTTGAGCTTTCTTCAAATACTCTTCTTGTTCACTACAGTTTGGTGGGTTTATCTATTTTTGCTACTAGTTTCTCTTGATCGGCTTTTTTTTGCTCCTGATTGCTTTCGGAATTACCTACTAGTATTTAATTTAATTACCCCAACTTTTCCGAGTAAAAAACAGCAGCGAAGAAACCCATTTTCCCACAATCCCCCCCCCCCCCCCTCTCTCTCTCTCCACGCAAAAAAAAAAAGAGCAGTTAAAATGGAGATCCGAGGGAATATAATTTTTTTCTAATTGTTTTACGATTTGCTAGTCGCACTTTTGAACTGATTGTGGGCAATTTGGCTCTATAATTCGACTATCTCACAGTTCTGAAAGGATTTTGGGGGGCCGGAGGGGGGTTGAATTGGAAATTAATTTTAATTTTGAGTTTTTTTTTGAAAACATCCATCCAATTATCCACCAGATTTTTATTTAGTCCTCAAACTATCAAAATGTTTTATTTAGTCCTCCAACTATTGGGTTGCATTCTATTTAGTCCTTCCGTTAGAAAGTTAACGGCCACATAGGACGGCAAAAGTTTTGTTAAAAAAAAATAATTCCAACCACCAATTTGCAATCCTATGGAGGAGAAACGTGATTATGAGAGCCTTAGAGACAAAATTTGATTATGTCTCTTTAGAATAATATGATCAGAATAATAAGATCTTCACACCCATATTCATTAAATGAAAAGTTAGACAATTGGATCAAACATCTATAGGTATTGGATTGAGCTTATTTTTAACTTTGGCCCTTGAAAAAATGTTTTACATTTAGACTCCGTTTGTTTGGACGTAAAATATTTTCCGGTAAAATGTTTTACCTATTTTTCGGTGTTTGGTTGTGTAAAAAATGAGAAAAATATTTTACATGTAAAATGTTTTCCATCAATTGGATGAAAATGACTTACTCTTAAATTTTCCGTAAGTTATTTTCCGAAATGAACCTGCTGCATTCTCTTGTAATTCTCACTGCTCAGTTTTCTCGACCGCCAATCCTAACCCACGTTCAATTTCAATAATCTCATATCTATCCACCGTTTAAACTCCCCATCTCACTCTTTACACAATTTTGTTGATTTTCGAAAATATTTTCAAGTGTCAACCAAATACCGAAAAATAAAAGTTTGAAATTTATTTTCTGAAAAAACATTTTACATCAAAACAAACGGAGCCTTAATGAATAGCTCAGATCATGGGTGTGAAGATCTTATTATTCTGATCATATTATTCTAAAGAGACATAATCAAATTTTGTCTCTAAGGCTCTCATAATCACGTTTCTACTCCATAGAATTACAAATTAGTGGTTGGAATTTTTTTTTTTTTAACAAAACTTTTGCCGTCCTATATGGCCGTTAACTTTCTAACGGAAGGACTAAATAAAATGCAAGCCAATAATTGGAGGACTAAATAAAACATTTTGATAGTTTGAGGACTAAGTAAAAATCTGGTGGATAGTTGGAGGGATGTTTTTAAAAAAAACTCTTTAAGAGTTAATTTTTGAAATTTGAAAGAATCTGGGAAAAGAGAGCTAAGAGGTCAATTTTCCATCAAAAGCGGGAGAGGAGAAAAGGGTTTTCCCAGAATTGGGAGGGATTTCGCTGCCATTATTGTGGAGAGAGAGAGAAGGTTATTTTTGCCTTTTTAAGAAAAAAGAAAAGAAAAGGAAGCTTAGGATTGTCATTTCGGATAAGGATGACATACAACAGTACAGAGGAATACAAAAGCTGACTTAGAAAATCAGGAAAGAGCCACACGTGGTTGTTTCTTAATTTAAGGCGTCCGCCCACTGGGCGTATTTTAGAAGGAGTGAAAAATTAATGAGTCATATTAATTTTGTGATTTGAAACAAAACCCAATTATGTAAAGCCCAAGTGAAATGAGATACGTCGAATAATCTTCCATGGAAGTTATTATTCGGATCTTTAAAAAACAAGGGTTCTAATCCCACACCCAAACTCACACCCACCACTCACATGAGTGGTGAGTTCCACACACACTACACACTTTCGTACGTGTATGAGACTCACTACTCATATGAGTGTAAGTGTGTGTTTGAATGTGAGTTTGAATGTGTCACTAAAATTATTGTTAGAAAAAAGAATGGTGGCAATTGATATCTCTTTGTTCGAAAAGTGGAGTGGCCCACGATACAGGAGCAGTTGGGTTTTTACTTGGAAGTTACAAGTAATTGTGGACACTTGGCATCCAAAGAGCAAATGAGGGAAGTTATTTGTTAAGACACGGGACACTTGTCAACATACAAGAAACCCACTCTCCATGATCTCAATTTATTCGGCCACACTTCCACAATTCGGACTGCTTCTTTGCTATTTTCTGCACAACCTTGGAGCTTATAATTAGAAGAATTGAAGACCGAAAAAAGGGTCCAACATCAATTAAGGTCAGTGCTTCAAATACTTTTCTACTTTCAGCAAAGTGGACATATCCAAGTACCGAGTACTCAACCCCATTCAACTTACTTCTTCAAGTATTTTAGATTTTATTTTTATTTTTATTTTTATTAGTACTCAAACTTTGTTATCACGGTGTAATAAAGTTTACGTTTTACGATCTTTGCATTTCCTATACGACTAGGAAATTCTAAGTCCACAACCGTGTGGTAAATCACGAACCTCCTTGTAATCTAATCCCTTTGAATCACATGCAATCCCCTTACAAGTTAGAAGTCAAGATTAACGGCAACCTTCATCCAAAGTTAGGCATTACAAGTCTTGGTACGCCCACACTCAACCAACTAACGCCTGCAATCGTATTTGCGCCTTGCTCGGTATACGTGTGTCAAAAACTAGAGTTTTCGGGTGCATGATGTGATATGCAGATTAGTAGATAGGATAATGTATGCGTAACCTTGCTCCATTTATATTGTCGGGGTAAGAGCATTGAAAAATATGTTTAGCTTCATTATAGAGACTTGAACCCTAACCGTGTTCGAGGAACTCAAATATTTACCTATTAGTACAATCGCTGCCTGGTGTTGCTTCAACCTACATGTTGTACTTGAATTCCGTATTACTGACCTCTAAGATAATCCAGAATTATAAGGTCTACACCCTTCAAATATAGGAGTCCTCGCCCTACCCGAATTCTGCCTCTCATTGGGTGAATCCAGGTTCTGTCACTGGCTCCACCCACAAACTTGAGACGAGCAATGCTACATCTGTCTTAAAAATTCTATCGCAAGTGATTATAGGACCCAAGATACTAGTTATAGGTTCCGCCATCACTTGTGAGATAGGATATAATTAGTATATAGGATTGAATGTAAACTTAGATATGTGCCCATGGCAGTTTCAATTGGAAGTAAAATGCGAAAACCAGAAGTAGATCAGTCAACACACTCACAAAAACACAAGCTTAGCTGCCAATTGTAGATCTCTAGAATAACGTGAGATCAACGTCTAATTGAAGATGAAACCTACGAACTTAACTATATAGAAAAGCGCAAGTACGATGACTACATATATAGGTTGACGATTACATGAAAACTCAGTAAAAGCGGAAAAGGGAAGAAATGGTGAGAAAGCTAATTCGTGTGAATGGGAGTAGCAGTGGGAGTCTCCATCACTTGTATTTTCTGCTTAGGCTTCACGGACTTGAATTTGCTAATGGCAGGCTTCACATTTTCCACAACCTTGATTATCGCCAAAAACAAGACCCTGTAAAAAACCACCATACCCAGCAGTATCCCAAGATCAACCCACTTGGAATACCCCATTTCCACCTGAAATTCATTTTTCAAAATATATTCACCGGTGATCACGCTCCTTCGCTCTGTTTGGTTACTCGGAAAAGTCAATCCTTGAAATTCGTTCTTGTACAACCCTTGATACGCGTACTTGGGGAACGCAATATAGTGCAAAGGGTATTTCCAGAACGGCTTGGGGAGGTCATTTGGTAACCGGAAAAATCCCCCTCCTAGTATCATTATGCCCTGAATTCCTGCACCTGTGATTATGCCCATGAGGAAATTGGGCACAATGCTCGCGACAATCATCATTAGGCTTTCTACAAGGACCATGCAGGTAAATAGAACTGAATCAAAGTACACGAAGTGTTCGAATCCTGGATGAAGCCCGGTTAGGTAATAGGCTATTGCTCCAGGAATAAGTGAGATTAGGAACAAATATGGCACGGCAGAAAGTGTGTTGGCTATGACAAATGCAGTGGTACCATAGTGCCCATTCAATCTTTCCCTTTCAAACACCTGCGGTCATTTGGAGGGAAGTTCATTAGTAAAGCGATTTCCATATTCTGAATTCGGACTCTTTTTGAGTCTAACTCACAAGACATTTCAAAGCTAAACATGGGGTGATAGGTGCGTAAATGTCTATTTACGCTCCCTAACTTAGACTTGTTATATCCGATTAGCCCACTACTTGAGGTTTCACACTTGTTAATTGCATTACAGGATTCCCAGAGCTAAAAGCAAAAAATCATATTACGCAAAGTCGATGCCAATCCAATTGATCTCGTCTACCCAATAAAATTCCAAAAACATAATGGAATTTCGAGCAATATAATGCTGTGAATTTGCATGTGCCATGTGGTGCAAGTGAAAGGCAATTGAATAATTTAAAATCAAGAAGTGTGTGAAGAGACATGAACCAGCCAACGACCTTTGGGTTTGCAGGTGAGATGATGGGCCCAGTAGTTGACAAGTTAGCCCCACTTTTCTCATGGTTTCCCGGCGCTATATATATATAAAGAAGAAAAAGAAACGGTTTGGTATATCCTTTTCCACGCAGAAACGGAGAAGAGGAGCAGCGGCATCGGGGAACTTCTTGAACATAGAAACAGAGAAGCACTACGGCTACGATAGAAGTTCCAATGGAATTTTATCTTTGCATGATGATCCTCTCCTCCATGCACAGCTAATCTACTCGGCTAGGGTAAAGAGAATGTCTCTCCAGATAGTGTAGTTGTTAGATATTTAGGGTTTCATATTCAACTTGATTGTATGACTCGGTCAATTCATAACTTTTTATGAGAGTTTTTATATTCTTCCAATATTCGAATGTGTTTGTATCCATAGTTTCAAGCACTGTCATACAATGGTTTCTAATATTTCAGGATAGACTTTGAGATAGATTATACGACGTGAAACGGATCGTACCGTTGGTTAAATCCAGTGAGACAATTCGTGCCATGTTGAGATAGCCTATACGAAGTACGAATCTTGATTATCTTTTTGGGAATTATCGATAGGAATTGCTATCCTATGGTGATCTGGTTGAATATTGAATATGAACCCTAGGTTTCGAAACAATTGTGTTACAAGGAGAGACTGAATCGGAAACCCTAGTCCATTCTCTCATCAGTTTACAACTCCTTTAATCGCTTTCTATTTTAATTTTAGTTTAATCAAAATCCAACTTCTCTTTACTCTTCGAATTAAATTAGAAATTAATTGAAACTACTGCAACTCAACTTTTTACTCCCTGCGAATGATCCAGGACTTAACCACTGTTCTTCGGAATACTAGTTAATTCCTTTGTTTTATAAATTATATTTTTGGTAGAAAACAATAGACCATGGGGCACTCAAATATAGGAAGAGCGAGGATTTGGTGATGGTTTATACCTTCATATCCTCCACAAATGAAGGGAAGCCACCAATTGCCATGAAAGTAAGGAATGAAGCTATGTACATGAGCATTGCACCTCTGGCCTGGAAATGATCGAAACCATACTTATCAGCAGAAATTTATTGGTTGAAGTATGTTTCTTTCAGCAGAAACTTAATGCAACTTCTATGTCATACCTGGATCGAACTGTTCCCCAATCCAATGTCATAGAAGATAGTGCCGAGGCCTAACGCCAAGGTGACATAGATTGCAAGACGCAGCCAGTAATAACCAAGATCGC
>BPLS01032084.1:30962-55251 GCA_019656275.1 Rhododendron kiyosumense
AAGAGAAATTTCCCATTACTTCCTAGGTTAAATTACTGGAGGATAAACAGAATAGCATAGACTCAGTAAGTGAAAAACAGAGTTACCTATGCTATTTAATTTTAGTTGGTAACACCACCTAGGAAGGAAGATCGTTTTTAGAAATTTTAGAAATCTGCATAGCACAATTCACACAAGATTTAGGGAATCAATAATGCTATGGTGACTATGTTTTTGGATACATTGCGAATTGTCTCAAGGAAAAATGATTTTGTGCTCAAGAGCATTGCTCTAGAGTATCGAATAACCTTTATGTCTTTAGTGCATGGGTGGAATAAAATGAAATGTGCCCCACTCATATTTTCCTTACAATTCAGGAATGACAACTCACACGGTATCCTAATTGGGTCACCAAATGTGGTCACCATAGTATTGTTGTTAGAAAATACTAAAAGGATTGAAAGCACGATATTGTAGATTTGCTGACAACGTAATTTACAGATTGAGGGCGAATTCACGCTAAATTTTACAGTCTTCAAAATAACGTCAAAATACTAGTTGTTTTCAATAAAAATTCCAAGTTGCATCTAAATGGTATTTTTGAACCTTCCATTCTGACAATTCAGACAAGATCTAGTCTTCACACTGTTCACAGTGTAGACAAGAAATCAAAAATACCATTTACACGAGTTATGTATTTATTTCACTAGGATGAAAATTAAAAAAAAAAATTAATCAGATCGCGACGAGAAATAGTTAGGCATACATCACAATCCATGGGTGGAGTGCTGACCCGCAACGCTCTGACAACTAGTTAGATTTGCGACTCTTGTAGCACGAATCTTGTATCCGTCAGTAAAACGCACATGTGTCATACGAATCAAGTGGTGTTCCACTTTAAAAAAAAGTACTTTTTTTTCAAACAAATGTAATTTCAAACTCAAATATAATGAAAATGAAAAATACTTTTTCAATTTTTTTTGCATCGTTTAAAATATCTTAATGAGATCTATCAAACAATATCCATATTGGTAGGAAAATATTGGCGTAAACATATAATTTTTGAACTTGAAATTGCCTTTTTTTTCAAAAACTTCCTTTTCAGAGAAACCGGAACACCCCCAATTGCATTTCATCCACACATTTACGAGCAAGCCGTGCGAGGGTAGGTAACAAGATGACAAGCCTGGATTGGCTCAAACGTTTTTCTCGCGGATGCATCAAAAACCAAAATAAATTCTTCAAACTAATGTTACATTGTATTTGTTCGATAGTAGTACAACACTCCAAATTAATAAGGGACATCAGAAGCCAGAACGTAGGTTCATTGCATTTTGCAATCCCCATCTTCACAGGTGTACAAATAGCTACCAGGGAAAAGAGAGATTCCCCGGAAACAAGTTTGAAAGCAATGGATACTATATGGCTATGTTTGATAATACTGTCACTTTTTTGTTTCTAGTTTTCTATTTGTTGAAATCAGTTTCTATTTTTCCCAACAAAAAAAAAAATTTGAAAGTGGAAAACATGTTTGTGTCAACCTGTTTCAAACAAAAAATTACGTAAAATGATTTTTTTTTTTTTTTAACAGCCGAAACTTGTCATTAACCTGAAACCCGACAAGTCAGAATTACAAAGATTAAAAAGCTAAATAGAATGGAAACAAGAGATAGATTTATTCATGGAGCCGCAGTAAACAGGTTGTTCAAAAAATCGCGTGATCTTGGCCGTCTGTTTCGGTTTTGAACTATTCAAATTTAAATGAAACTTTTTTGGTGAAGGGTTTAACTTTTCGCCAAAAAACTTTCATTAAAATCTGAACCGTTCAAAATACTTTGAACATTCGAGATTCACCTCTGTAATCAACTTTTCACAGAAGCTCCGTGAAAAAGTTTTTCCTCAAGGAACAAACTGAACTGACTAGTAAAACTCCCCTTTGAAAAGCTGAAGCTATCCGATTAGCAACTCTATTACACTTCCAAATTATTCCAATTTCTTATGGATCTATAATTGTTCCACCTGCTATTCATGTGACTGATTGTGACAATTCACAAAGCCAAAACTGAGTCTTCTTCAAAGGATTTAAATTGAGCAATGAAGGGAAAAAAGCATATTACCAGAGAGAGAGATTACCAGCAAGCATTAAAATTGAGCAATGAATGGAACAAAGCATATTATCAGAGAGAGAGATTACTAGCAAGCAAGAGAGGGAGGAGAGAGAAACAAAGCAGAGCCGAATTGCAATGTATCGAGAGAGAGAGAGAGAAGAGGGGACAATGAAGTACTCCAAGGACTTGAACCCGCGTCTTTGCTAGATTTGTCTTTGCTAGATTTAGTTTTCTGGCATTGCAATGGAAGGTTTTGGTAGCCGTTTTTTCATTTTCAGAAAAAGTGAAAGTAACGTTTTGATGCTTCCTCAAATTTTCAAAATAGTGAAATCTGTTTCCATTATTTTGAAATGGAAGTAGTGCACCAAACATATTTTCATTCCTATTTTTGAAAATTTTGAAAATAAAAACAGAAAACATAAGTGCTACCAAACATAACCTATACTTGTAGCTTTTTGTTTCTTTTTGTTTTTTGTTTTGTTGCTTTCGTTTGTTGTTTCTTGTATTTCCGGGCCGGTAGTGTCCGTTTTTTTGTACTGTTTTCTTATATAATATATGCATTTTCTGGTTGGTCAAAAAGGTGATGTGTTCCAATTTCTGGAAAAACCTTCTTTTTGAAAAGAGAATAAATTCTTTACACCATCGGTATAAACATTTGTTTCCTCCAAATCAATTGCACTGCGACACGTGTCAAAACAGTGGTCCTAATTAATAAAATATGGCGATGTGACGCAATGCAATTAATTTGGTGGAAAAAAAATGTTTACACCGGCGGTATAAAGAATTTATTCTCTTTTGTAAAAGAAAGTAATTTCAAGCTAAAAAATTAATATGTTTACGCAAAATTTGTTATATTTAATTTTGAAATTACATTCTTTTTAAAAAAAAATTTGGGAGAAGTGAAACAGGACCTAAATCAGTCGGCCACGTTTTTCGCAAGAAAGTAATTATTCATTGGTCTAAGAGCACCAATACGCAATGTCCCAACACCATTTTCTACTGTACATTATTGTAAGGCTGTAAGATTCAAATACTTAGAGCCCGTTCCAGAAACAAATTAAGAACTTATTTTTTGTGTAATAAGAAGGCTTGTTCCGAAAAAATAAAAAGGTTGGTACTTATTTTGGAAGAATTTATATAGGTACCGATCGGCCGGGGAGGGAAATTGTACCGGCAGCCGTGCCGGGCCGTCTCCGGCCACCGAACGGCCAATCCGAGCCGTCCAAAAATTCTATAAAAAAAAAATGAGGGGGCCCTCGCGGGAATCAACGGCATCCGAGTTGTGTAGGGTGCTTGATCCGAGCACCCATTTTCCGTGTAGGGTGCTTGATCATATATACATGAAAAAGGTGTGCTCAAATCAAGCACCCTACACATCTCGGATGCTATTGATTTCCGCGTTGGCCCCCTCGTTTTTTTTTTTATAGAAATTTTGGACAGCTCGGATCGGCCGGCTGGTGGCCGGAGACGCCGGTATTATTTCCCTCCGCCGGCGCCCATTATCATAGCAACAGTCTTATTTTTTGTATAAGGCAACTTCAAGCTCAAAAATCATGTGTTTACGCAAATAATTTTCCTACTACTATAGATCTTGTTTGATAGATCTCATTGAAATCTTTAACACGGTGCAAAAAAATTAATTTTTTTTTCATTTACATCATTTTTGAGTTTGAAAATGTGAAAAGAACTTTTTATTTAGATTTGTGGAATGACCCTTCTTATTTTTGAATGAGAAGTGGCAAAATAAGTACTTATTTTTTAAGATAGTTTCCGGAACGGGGCCTTATAATTGAGTCCAGCATAAATTTGGGATGCAGAAAGGCAGTCCCAACACCATTTTCTACTGTAAAACCCTAAAAAAATTTCTTGGAGGTGGTTGGAGTTTTAATTCCGGTCCTTTTTGTCCGTACTGTGGTTGCCCGATTGGTGCGGAATATAAACTCTGGGTAGACTTTTCTATAATTAAGACGAAATTTGTTGGGACACGTATGGTACTTGTTTAACTTTAAAACAAAAATGATAGTACCGGTAGAAACTTATTATTCACGGCTTTATGTAATTTTGGTTGTCCGTTTCGATATTAGACGGTTCGAATTTAAATAAAACTCTTCCAAAAAAGAGTTTAATCATTAACATATTAACCGTCCAAAATTATTTTGGACAGTTACAACCAGTGCCGCAAACAACTATTTATAGTGCAACCGTGAAAAATATTTTCTTGTACCGATATAGTATCATGGTTGTAAAACACCAGATAACAGCAATCAGACTCGTGCTTCCGAGGCTCGTCCATTGGAGAAAGAGAAGGGCATTTTACTATTGTACGAAGAAAATTATTACAACGCTCTGCTCTCACCTTAAGCTCTCAATCTCTACAAGTTCTTAACTTAAATCACGAGACTATACACATTATGCTTGACACTAAAAGGTGCTGCTCTTGAATACCCGATGTGCCTCAATCCATCTACTGGACATCCTCGATAACTTAGAAATTACCAATAAACGCGAGACACCTAATCACAATGTGTAGCAGGCCAAGCCAACGGCTCGCGCTGTACTGAGTGAGATTCCGAATCCTCCTTGGTGGTTCGCTTTAGTCCATGCCATTGCCCCGTTCTGGTTTGGCTAGCCGACAGTCTCAGCCGTTGAGGTTCCATCACAATCGAAGCAATCGGTTCGGCTCACCAACCCTCTGACTATCGCGCGCCACGTACGGCCTTGAACGAATGTGGGGGCCATGACTCTTGCTCACCCACGTGGGAACAACAACCATTGCTATGATGACGGTCATGTCATCATTCGAACGGTTATCAAGATAAATATGAGGGCACGTGAAGGTGTCAGCTCATCCTACAAACAGTTACAAAACCCTAATGTGACGCATGAGTGACGTCAGCCGACATATGACGAGCACATGTGCAATCTTAGAGGCCAAGCTAAGAGTTCCCTATAAATACCCCATTGCGCCTTCCCTAAAAAGGTACATATTATTTAGCACTCAAAAACCCAAACTCTTGGCTTTCATCTCTCCTTACAACTATACTAATTCTTGCACGGAAGGACCATTCTGGAGAACCTCCAGTGTGACCTCTTAGTCGTGCTTTCCTGTGTATGTTAGGTAAAAATCAGGAGCAATCCTCGAACCTCAATCCAAATGAGCGGACCAAATTAATCAGAGCCCCACACAATGTATTTTTTTTCTTAACAAAACATACTTGATTTGTTTCTTTGCTTCTTTTCAACTTGAGGCGTGTCTCTAGCTGTCTCTTTTATCAATAGCTAGGACCAGGTGGGCAGGTGGCCGTCGACAATTTGGCCCATAGCAGGTGAACGTCCTGTCTTCCGGGTAGAATACAGAGCAGTCGTACGCAAGGAGCCCTCGCAACCTCAAATTCCCAAAACGAATAGGACCCACCACGCAAGGAGCCCTGGCTACCTCAAATTCCTCAAAACGAATAGGACCCACCACGCAAGGAGCCCTGGCTACCTCAAATTCCTCAAAACGAATAGGACCCACCAGCCTTTGGCCTTGTTTTCTACATGGAAAACCCAAGTGTGTATCACATTCTAGAGTGTTCTGTATTGTTGTGATTCTAAGATATTTCTCAGAAAACCTATATGGACCAACAGGGTTTCTACCAAATCGTACCGATGATCACATCGGGCGTCTTCGGCCGCCAGATATCCGATCTTAGCCGTCCAAAAATTCAAAAAAAAAATAAGGGGGCCTATACTGGAATCGATGTCATTTGATGTATGCAAGATGTTTAATCCAAATACCATTTTTTCGTGTATATATGTATATACGAAAAAATGAGGGGTTTGAATTGAACTCCTACACACGTTGGATGCCATTGATTTCCACGTTGGCCCACTCGATTTTTTTTTTTTAGAATTTTGGATGGCTTCAATCGACCTTCTGGTGGCCGAAGACGGTCCGGCGTGGTTTTCGGTCCATTTTCAGCACGGTACCTGTCGGTACCAATAGTAGAACTCATATTTTCTAGTCATATGCATGGTGCATCAAAGATATTAAGAATGTATAATTATACGGAATTCCAACTCGAATTCAATTTTTTAAACGTTCAGTTACTCAAAAATGACACCCCTATCGCACTTATTTTCTTAACTGATCTAGAAAAATAAAAAAGCAAAATAGTTTCAAAATTAAGTATAATCAAGTAAGGTGCAGAGTTTGAAACTCTATCTACCCAAAAGACTTCAACAAAAAACCTATAATCTTCAATCTTAGACCAAAACTCCAAATCATCTAAACCAATAGCTCAGGTTGTATTGAACAACAATTTTGTTATCATATCTATTAGTTAAAAAGAAAAAGAATTTGACGCGGAGAATTACTATTGGCTGCAAAAAATTACTTCTGTTCATGAAGAATTACTTATGACCGCAAAATATTACTTCTGGCAGCATCGAATTACTCCTAGTAGCGAAGAATTGCTCCTGCTGTAAAGAATTTCTCTTAGCCGCGAAAAATTACTCCTGGCCGCAACGAATTGCACTTGGCCGCACAAAATTGTACTTGGCTGCAAAAAATTACAGCCAAGTGCAATTCGAAGGGGCCAAAAGTAATTCGAAGTGGCCAAGTGCAATTCAATGCGGCCAAGTGCAATTAGATGCTGCCAAATGCAATTCAATGCGGCCATCAGTAATTCTTTGCAACCAAATGTAGTTCTTTGCGACCAAGGGTAATTCTTCGCGGCCAGGAGATGGAGTATCTTTTTCGTGTCCCCAAAACGCTCCCCTATATGTATATTCTTCAAATTAGCACAAAATTTGAAAAGTTTTGGTATTCTGCTTGACGATTTTCTGGTCCTAAAATAATGGGTTGCCCCAAGCGTAAGGCTGAAACCGACGTAGCATAATATTCTGTAAGACCGGAGTCGAATCCTGAAAGACGATGATGTGTGCTGACTTAAAAACTCGAGTTGTAACTATTTAAACTGGCTCTTAGGTAGCCACCCCTTGTATTTGATGCTGAGATTAACTAAACTAAAGAAATTGTATGGTTTTTTTCAATAATTAATAAGAAGGTACGGTCATAGGATTTATAGCATTCGCAACCAGTTTCGGACTTATCTGCTCTGTTTGGTGTTCTTAAAAATATTTAATTTTAGAGAGAAAAAGCTACCCCGAAAGATGCGAACCTTTGTGGTCACCATTTACACATGCGCAGTGGAGAATGAGTGTTGGACCCCCATTCCCCCATTCATATGGGCTCCAACAATGTCCGAATTCGTCTAACGAATGTTCTTTGTTAACCTAAAATTACCTTTTTTTTATTGTTTGAAAATAAGAGCAGTACCCAAACTCATCACAGCGTGCTAATTACTTTGCGACCCAACCTAAACGATTACTCAATCATTATCAAGTGAAAAATGAAAGAAAAACTAGTTTGAATTATGTTTTTATCAAGCGAAATAAAAAATAAATAAGAAATAACAACAAATTAAATACCAACGAACAACTTAAATGACCGTCATGGAAATGACTTCCGGGTAGAATACAGAGCAGTCGTACGCAAGGAGCCCTAGCTACCTCAAATTCCTCGAAACGAATAGGACCCACCAGCCTTTGGCCTTGTTTTCTACATGGAAAACCCATGTGTGTACCACATTCTAGAGTGTTCTGTTTTGTTGTGATTCTAAGGCCCTGCTTGGATGGAGTCAAAAAAGGAGTTAAAAAAAATACTTCCTCCGTTTCAAAAAGAGTGTCATTTTTGAAAAAACGTGTCATTTTCAATTACTTATATCTTTCAATTTGATTGTCAAAAAATATGCAATATAGATCTTGTTTGATAGATTATAATTAATTTTATTAAACAAAGTTTTCAAAATCACATAAAACTTCATAAATCGAAATATATAAGCATTTAAAAATGGTATGAAATCCCAAAAAGGACACTCATTTTGAAACAGAGGGAGTAGGAGGGGGTAAGGGGGGGCCATCGATGTTGCCGCTGCTTGGATAACCATTGCTTCCCCTCTTTTCCTTTGCTTCGTTCTTCATTTTGACGCTGCCATGGGTTTCAACCGTAAAACTTTTGGGCACCTCTTGGGTTTTCCAAATTTTATCCGGCCGTAGAAGGGTGAAATATGGAGGAAATCACCCCTACTTATCCCCTTTCCCCTATCCGAAGACTCCCTATTTAGTTTCAGGACTCTCTTAGGGTGCTCACTGAAAGGTCTTAGAGCCAAAAATCCATTATGAATATTTAAGATAAATGATCTGAAAAATAAGATCTTTGCATCGGTTCAAACGGATTGAAAATCGGAACACTTAATTTTTTAACTATATTTTTTAATATATAAATGGTGTAAAAAAATAAGTATTCCAATTTTCAATCCGTTTGAATTAATGCGAAAATCTTATTTTTCTGATTATTTTATCTTAAATAATCATAATAAATTTTTGACTCTAAAACCTTTCAACAAGCATCCAAAAACTCTTTATTTAGTTTCAGGGCTCTCTTAGAGTGCTTATTGAAAGGCCTTAAAGCTAAAAATTCATTATGACCATCTAAGATAAAATAATCGAAAAAATAAGATCTTCACACCGGTTCAACCGTATTGAAAATTGGAGAGCTCATTAAAAAAATATTTTTTAATATAAAATTTTTAGAATAGACGTTTTTTAATATTAATTTTTGAATTTATATACTTATTTTAATACATAATAAAAAATTTAACACTGCACATGGACAAAATAGGCATTTAATAGCTTTTTCCATCATCTACCCTTTCTTATCCCCTCATTCTATAAACCATCCAAACAAAGTTAAATTTTATCCCCCTTTTTAATACCTCATCCAAACAACATAATATTTTGTCCCCCCTCCATAAATATCAAATCGATGTGACGCTAAGAGAATATATTTTTCTCATTCATATTTTTTATCCCCTGCTATCTTATCTCTCATTCATATTTTTTATCCCCTACTATCTTATCTCCCATTCAATGCAGCCATCAGTAATTCTTTACGGCCAAATGTAGTTCTTTGCTGCCAAGGGTAATTCATCACAGACAAGAGTAATTTTTTGCCGCTAGAAGTAATTCTTGGCGGCCAATAGTAATTCTTTGTGAACTTCTAATCTCAGCCATTGACTTCAATGCTTGAGATGAAGTGTCTTTTTTTGTGTTCTCAGAACGCTCCCCTATATGTATATTCTTCAAATTAGCACAGAATTTAAAAAGTTTTGGTATTCTACTTGATGATTTTCTAGTCCTAAAATAATAGGTTGCCCCAAGCGTAAGGTTGAAATTGACGTAGCACAATATCCAGTAAAATTGGAGTTGAATCCACAAAGACGATGATGTGTGCTAACTAAAAAACTCGGTTTGTTACTATTTAAACTCGCTCTTAGGTAGTCACCCCTTGTATTTGATGCTGAGGTTAACTAAACTAAAAAAATTGTTTGATTTTTTTAAATAATTAAAAAGGAGGTACAGTCGTAGGGTTTATAACTTTTGCAAACTAGTTTCAGACTTATTTGCTCTGTTTGGTGTTCTTAAAAATATTTGATTTTAGAGAAAAAAAACTATCCCGAAATATGCGAACCTTTGTGGTTGCCGTTTACCCATGTGCAACAGAGAATGAGTTTTAGACCCCCATTTTCCTATTCACATGGGCTCCGACAATACCCGAGTTTGTCTAACGAATGTTCTTTGTTAACCTAAAATTATCTTTTTTTTATTGTTTGAAAATAGGAGCAGTGCCCGAATTGGTCAAAGCGTGCTAATCATACCGCTACCCTACCTAAACGACTATTCAATCATTATCAAGCGAAAAACGGAAGAAACTCTAGCTTGAATTATACTTCTATTAAGCGAGATGAAAAATAAACAAGAGATAACAACTAATTAAATACCAATGAATAACTTAAATTAAAAACAAAAATTTAAACGAATTATCGGAGTACGAGTAATTGAACAAAATTTCAAATAATTTGAAAGGGAAAAACAAAGCTATGAAGAAATCAATCTAGCTACCTCAAATTCCTCAAAACGAATAGGACCCACCAGCCTTTGGCCTTGTTTTCCACATGGAAAACCCATGTGTGTATCACATTCTAGAGTGTTCTGTTTTGTTGTGATTCTAAGGCCCTGCTTGGATGGTGTTAAAAAAGGAGTGAAAAATAATAGGAGGGGATAAATTGGGTGGGGCCATCGATTTTGCCGCTGCTTGGATCACCATTCCTTCCCCCTCTTTTCTTTTGCTCTGTTCTTCATTTTGACGCTGTCACGGGTTTCAGCCGTGAAACTTTTGGGGCACCTCTTGGGTTCCTCAAATTTTATCCGGTTATAGATTGGTGAAATTTGGACGAAATCACCCCTAATTATCCCCTTTACCCAACCCAAAAATTTCTTATTTAATTTCATGGCTCTTTTAAAGTATTCATTGAAAGGCATTAGAGCCAAAAATCTATTTTTTAATTTCATGGCTCTTTTAAAGTGTAACCATTTAAGATAAAATAATCAGAAAAATAAAATCTTCGCACCGATTCAAACGGATTGAAAATCGGAACACTTAATTTTTAACTATATTTTTTAATATATAAATGATGTAAAAAAATAAGTGTTCCAATTTTCAATCTGTTTGAACCAATGCGAAGATCTTATTTTTCTGATCATTTTATCTTAAATGGTCATAATGAATTTTTGGCTCTAAGGCCTTTCAACAAGCACCTAAAGACTCATTATTTAGTTTCAGTGCTATCTTAAGGTGCTCGTTGAAAGGTCTTAGAGCCAAAAATTCATTACGATCATCTAGGATAAAATAATCAAAAAAACTGAGATCTTCATCCCGGTTCAACCGGATTGAAAATTGGAGAGCTTATTTTAAAAAAATATTTTTTAATATAAATTTTTTAGAATAGACATTTTTAATATTAATTTTTGAATTTATATACTTATTTTAATACATAATCAAAAATTTAACACTGCACATTGACAAAATAGTCATTTGACAGTTTTTTCCATCATTCACCCATTCTTATCCCCCCATTCTATAAACCATCCAAACAAAGTCAAATTTTATCCTCCTTTTTTAAATCTCATTCAAACAACATAATATTTTATCTCCCTCCATAAATATCAAATCAATGTGAGTCAACCCATCAAAATTAATACACCTACTATCTTATCTCCCCTTCATATTTTTTACCCCCGATTTTTTACCTCATCTAAGCGGGCCCTAAGAGAATATATTCCCAGAAAACCTATAGGGGCCGATGGGGTTCCTACTGAAATCGTATCAACGGCGGCGCCGAGCGTCTTCAACCACCGGACGTTTGATTCGAACCATCCAAAAATTCAAAAAAAAAAATTGAAGGGGCTAACGTGGGAATCCATAGCATTCGATATGTGTAAGGTGCTTTATCCAAACACCATTTTTCGTGTATATATGTATATACGAAAAAATAAGGTGTTTGGATCGAGTATCTATGCACGTTGGATGCCTTTGATTTCCACGTTGGCCCAATCGAATTTTTTTTTTTAGAAATTTTGAACAGCTTGGATCGGCCGTCCAGTGGCTTGAGACGTTAGTACAGTACCTATCGGTACCAATAGCAAGACTCATATTTTCTAGTCATATGCATGATGCATCAGAGATATTAAGAATGTATAATTATACAGGATTCCAACTTGAATTCAATTTTTTAAACGTCCAGTTACTCAAAAGTGACACCCCTATTGCACTTATTTTCTTAACTAACCTAGAAAAATAAAAATGCAAAATAATTTCAAGATTACATATAACCAAGTAAGTAGTAGAGTTTGAAACTCTATTTACCCTAAAGACTCCAACAAAAAACCTATAATTTTCAATCTCAAACACAAACTCCAAATCATCTAAATCAATAGCTCAAATTGTATTGAACAACAATTTTGTTATCATACTTATTAGTTAAAAAGAAAAAGAATCTGACTCGAAGAATTACTATTGGCTGCAAAAAATTACTTCTGTTCGCGTAGAATTACTTATGACCGTAAAATATTACTTTTGGCTGCATTGAATTACTCCTGACCACTACGAATTGCTCTTGGCCGCAAAGAATTGCACTTGGCCTCACATAATTGCACTTGGCCACAAAAAATTACGGCCAAGTGCAATTCAATGCGGCTAAAAGTAATTCGAAGCGGCCAAGTGCAATTCGATATAGCCAAGTGCAATTCGTAACAGCCAAGTGCAATTCGTAACGGCCGAGTGTAATTAGATGCGGCCAAATGCAATTCAATGCGGCCATAAGTAATTTTTTGCGGCCAAGGGTAATTCATCGCTGCCAAAAGTAATTTTTTGCAGCTAGGAATAATTCTTGGCGGCCAATAGTAATTCTTTGTGAACTTCTAATCTCAGCCATTGGCTTCAATGGTTGAGATGGAGTGTCTTTTTTTGTGTTCTCGTAACGCTCCCTTATATGTATATTCTTCAAATTAGTACAGAATTTGAAAAGTTTTGGTATTTTGCTTGACGATTTTCTAGACCTAAAATAATGGGTTGCCCCAAGTGTAAAGCTGAAAGCGGCGTAGCACAATATCTGGTAAGACCATAGTTGATTCCATAAAGACGATGATGTGTGCTGACTTAAAAACTCGAGTTGTTACTATTTGAACTTGCTTTTAGGTAGCCACCCCTTGTATTTGATGCTAAGATTAACTAAACTAAAAAAATTGTTTAGTTTTTTTAAATAACTAGTAATCTTGCACGTGCGTTGCACGTGTTATTTCTCATGTTGTACAAGAAATCATAAAAGACAAAGGTATGTTTTTTTTTTCATTTTTGAGACCGTTATGGCCCTAAGTATCCATTGAACCTATGCTTTTCATTCAGTAGAGTGTCAAGAACGTAAGTGTTGGAACAACCTTGTGAGAAGTGTATATCCTAGCTCCAAGCCAGTAGTAAAAAAAACATTGATCACCAAGGACACCAAGAAGAGCTATGGAGGATTCAACTGATATTGAGTGCCTCTTGGATATGTCCTTCCATGTCATGGGCTATCTACCTCGATTGTAGCAAAGAATTACACAAAAATCATTGTGATGCATTATGAGATATGGCCTCTAGAAGGAGAATCTGGTGTAAAAGAAAGTAATAATATTATGGCCAAATATAAGTTCTTGGCCATTGGCTATTGTGTTGGCAAACATCTGGGCAACTGATAATACATAGTGGAGATGAAAACTAGGGGGGAAAAACCAGTTTTGATCCATGACACGAGCTCTGAATTTGTAGTTGAACACAGATACCTAAAGCACAAGCACTTAATATAAAAATTGATTGACATATCAAGCATTCCTGCTATAGCCTATTTTAGGAATGGGACTGCCCTCTAGCATCCCTCATGCTAATGCATCCGTCTGGCAAATCAACAATGTAAGCGAGACTAACACCAGGTATTGCAATCGAGCAATCACTCTGTGACTCTGAAGTAATGGACTGAACATCACTACAGTTGACTGGCACCAGACCAGGATCCAACACTTGATCTAAGCTGGTTGCGAAGGCCATTTGCACCCATTTCTTCAAGCTTAAATCTGCTGTGGAACTCTCATGGTTATTGCTCTTCCCAGTAAAAAGCTCCAGCAACGTGATCCCGTAACTGTACACATCTCCAGCCATTTTCTCTCCCATACCATTTTCTGCATTGAATTTCATCAAATGCAAAAAAGTTATCCAGGAATCTTCTTAATGAGTACTTTGCATGCGAGGATGTTTATATTTGGTAGCTCTATGGACAAAGAAACAATGTAGAGATAAGAAAAAACAATCATGTGAATCACCCCAAAATCTTTCTCGAGGAAGAAACAAACCTGGAGTTATGTAGCCAATGGAGCCCTTCAAGCCATTGATAGAGTTAATATAAATTCGATCAGCCCAAAAGGTGTGTATAATTGGACCTTTTTTAATTAACTGGAGGTTAAGAGTTGAGACAAATTTGACAAAAGCTAATTGGACCTCTTTTAATTAACTGGAGGTTAACACAAATTTAAACTATTCGTTTGACAAAAGCCAAACTAATACTATCTTGTCATTTCCCTCTAGTGCATGGCTTCAAGAGATAATGTTCTCCCTTTATTTATACCCCTTACTAATAACAGTCATAGACTCTCCCAAAGTTGCACTGGAAAACAAATTGGATTAAGTTCCTTATAATATTAAAACAACAGAGCCCTACAAAAAACCAATAAATAAACTCATTTTCACTTTGTTTCTCACGAAGGTATGGGAACAATAAACTCAAAGTGTTCCCTCAAGTTCTTCCCTTCCCATTGGTTGTAAGTTACTTTTGTCCACAATTAGTGTGGTACTAATACAAGCAGTGGCATGACCAAGGTTTTGTTTCAAAGGTGTCATTCGAAATTTCATTGTCCCGTAATTTAGTTCTACTCATCTATTCAAACCAACTGTCACATGAAATGGGGAAATGTCACATATTTCCAGCAATGTTAATTATTAATAATGTAACATCATTACAAAAAAAGGGTAACACAACTGATCAAGTTACTGCACTGCACATGTACTGAGTCTTAAAGATCTACCCAACGATTTAGAATTTTTCGAAATCTTCGCAGGTGTCACCTAATAGAAGCTGCCTCAAATTACTTGCAAAAGCCACATGTATCTCCAAAAACAAATAATCCAATATGCCCTTGCACGTGTTAATAAGAGAAGCAATATATGGTTATGAGGACTTACAACCGTATTGCCTTCTTCATCCATGGGAACAACAGCATGTACAACTACTTCTCTTATGTCATGCAGATAAAGCCTGTGCCCATTTTAGAGCAGTGGATAGTAATCACTCTCTCTGTATTCCAACTAATCCTACACTGTCCATCCTTCACCAACCAACATGTCATCTAAGATGTCCACTGGCAGAAATGAAACAACCAGGAAATAGTAAGGTGTCAAGCTTTGGCCTACAAGTCAGAATTATCCCATAACACTAACTTCCAACAAATTCATACACGTGCACACACACCAAAACAGATAACCATGAAGTGCCAAATAGAATTTGTGAACCATAAACTCCACCTAAAAGTGTACTTGTCACTATCCACCCCAAGAGGCAGTTGGGAAAATGTTCCTTTCCACAATATGTGAAGGCTTTCTAGAAAAAACCAAGACCTCAAAATGGTTACTTGTTTACAATTTAGGAATAAGCGTTGGGGCTTAGTTGTTTCCCTGAATAAGAAAATAGTCCTTCCTTAGTTCCATACTCCAAATGGACATGTCAACATTCGCAACATACATCTCTACTTTCTGGTGGATGTAAACATCTACTTCAGACAGATATTCCTAAAAAAAAAAAAAATCACAATTGACAATGTTCATCATTCCGCCCAAATTCACTACAAGTACGCATGTGTTTATTGTAGTACTCAGTACTCATGTGTGCATATCGTATATTATCTATGCACTTCTTGAGAAGCAAAAGTGAATGTTTCAAAATAATAATAATAATAATCACTTATCACTATCGATTTTATATAAATTTAAAGATATTGACTTTATGACTGGAGGATACCATTTGATATTATTTTCCCCTCAATGTATATTTTATCTGGACCGTAGCAAGGTAATTATGGATTGAGCCAAGTAAATCATTTGAAAACGGAGGTTATGTTGGTGGGCGTGAGTTGTGACATTGATTAAACAGTTGGTGTACACCATTAAAGTGAAAGAAGAAGAAGATTTAGATAGCAACATGCTTTACCCAACATCCCAACATTGCTACTCACTTTTCAAGAATAAAAATCCACTCCTAATAAAGGAACGGTGGAAAAAAAAAACAAGATAGGAACAGTCAAATACAAGTTAAAACCAGCATTAATACATGGGTACATGTCACAAATTTGGGGCAACAAAATCGGGATTGCTCGACATGAACTCAAAACCCGAAAAACGTATTGGACCTAAAACTGTCTAGATTGTGGTAACTCTGCCCCCAGGAAAAAGAAAGCCCTTAATCCAACACCCCAAAATGTTGAGTAATTCCATCAAACAATTGCTATGCATAACTTCATCAATTCAGAAATCCTATCCAACAATTGGTGTGAGTAACATCAACGATTTTTGTGTTTTAGAAACAAAAATGATACTCACACAACAATCCAAACACAACCTCCCACGTACATATGAGCTCCCACACACTACCATGTGTGGGCCCCACATGTATGTAAGAGGTTGTTGTATGTGAGAGGTTGTATAAATTGTTGTATTTGGATTGTTGTGTGAGTAGCATTGTTGTTTTAGAAACCCTATCGAACAATTGGTATGCATAACATCAACAATTCATTTTTTTAAGGGATACAATCTATGGAAATGGGGGAAAGGAGGATGGAAAAGATTGAACTTACTATGCAATTAAATATTGTAGGCAACAGAAACCGGGCTCTTTTTCGACGATTGTCGCTAGGACGGGGTCTGAGTTGCAGTCCGGAATCCAATTGAAGGTCGGGGACGAAGATGGAGAAAAAGTCAGAGGAAGACAGGGTGGTGGTTGCGTTTGGCTACCGTTGAAGCGCTTGAGAGACGGAGGGAGGTGCTTGAAGGTGTTTCTAGTGTCAATTTGCAGGGTTTTTTTTGGGATGTAATGTTGGTAGTGAGGAATCTGAAGATAAACATGAGGGGGAATTCGATTTTCCCAAGGCGAACCATTGTAAAGAAGGATTGAAGGGGTGCTTATTGGGAGCTGTTGGAAAATGGTGCGTCGTTCTGGTTGTATCGTTTCGGTTGGAGCCATCGTATTGCGTCGTTGGAAACTGGAAAGAGGTGTTTGACAAAACTGATATTAGTTGCAAGTGCTAGGGGTATTTGTGTAAAGCAAAAATAAGGAAACATATTCGCACATTTAAAAGAGGTAGTATTAGTTGCAAGTGCCAGGGGTATTTGTGTAAAGCAAAAAGAAGGAAACATGTTCGCACATTTAAAAGAAGTAGTATAAATTAATCGAAAAGAATATTCACACAGATTTCAGATCTGTGCAAGCATGCACAGACCTCTTTTAGGTCAATTTTGGGTTCCTAAAAAATGATCGGAACCACTCATTTTATTTAAAATACTTTGTTTATGGTCCCTACTAAAAATCAATTAAATAGAATAACGTTAAGGGTGTATACGAAACATTCAATTTTGTCCAAGAATTTAGGCTTGAATTCTAAGACAAAATTGCATGTTTCTTAGACACTCTTACTGATATCTTAGTCCGTTGATTTTTGGTAGGAATCATAAATAAAGTATTTTCAATAAAATGAGCAGCTCCGATCATTTTTTTAAAACCTAAAATGGGTCTAAAAGAGGTCTGTGCATGCTGGCTAGCCGTGTACCTCATGGGCCCACCTGCCCAGCCGTGGATCAATTTCTTCTTTCACATTTTAGTCCAAGCCCAATTAAGTCACAACCCAATTAAATTAGTTGCAAATCCGTCACTGAAGTCATGTGTTGGCAACGTGTGCTCGTGCCCATTAGACTTGTCTTTGCTTATTGCCTCATTAAATCTCGAAATCTTCAATTCTGGACTAGCTTTGCACCAATTAAATTTCAACGGCCGAAGTATCAAACACCGTTTAATATTTCTATTTTGTATATTCTTTTATCAAATCCTTCAAATACCTAAAACACAAAAATTAAACATTAAACTCCGATTAACAATATAAATAGACTTAACAAAAATAAATTAGAGAGCGCTAATATGAATATTTACGCATCTATCATATTCTTCTCTCTTTATTAAAAAAAATCATAAAGACATTAATGTATAGTTGTTATGAGTAAATAAATCCACACGATAATTGTGTAATATGTGCAAAAAGTGTGAGCACTTTACTTAAAGGAAGAGAATGAGCATAAGCCGTTTGATCAAAGTAATCATGCATTGCAATAACTTCTCTTTTGTTAAATATGGATGAGCCATGCACCTTTGTGTTATGTACTATAGAAAAATATGTTAAATAAGAAAATTAATTCCAATGCGAAAATACAGACACATGTATATTTTCATTGGCTTTCAACTTTTAACTCGATGAAGACAAAGATGAAACTATGACTGAGAGATGCAACAAAATCAATACATTTGTTACTACCAACATGTTGCAATGAATCAAATAATCAAATATGTAATTAATTAATTTTTTTCCCTCAATCACTCAACCAATTAAATATTTAGGAATCTAAATATATGTAATAATAAATATATATATATATATATATAGAGAGAGAGAGAGAGAGAGAGAGAGAGAGCGCACTAAACGTATGTGAGAGAGAGAAACCAATTTTGGGGGAAAGTCTACAATACACACCCCTTAAAATGGTGTATTGCTTAGCCTCCGAACCTCGCCTTCGAATAAGGTTGAGACACCCCAAGCGTAGGGCTAGGTCGTTAATAGCATAATAACCGAAAAGCCTGGGATCGTACCCACAGAGAATCGAAATATAGCTAGTTTGGATTGTAGATTAATATGGTAGAGTGCGGCGTTCAAGACGGCCAACTAGATTTTGCTTTGAAACGGTAAAAGTAAAAATGGAAAAGACTAGAAACGAGTTTAATGAACTAAAAGAGGCAAGTCTAGGGATCGTCTAACCCTTGACAAAGGTCGTTACCGGTTCTCAATATAACTCAGGCGAGAGTCACGACTGCGTGCTCACGCCCGGAAAATTTAACTTTAATGACTACGTTTAATGAAAGGTATGATTAAACGGGAGCGAACCAACTTGTTTGACACGTTTATCGAAAACATAGGAGGCCACGAGCCCTCGGTGAGCCGTTTGCCAAGACTGCTTGTCAAACGCCTCGCCAAGTAGTTAACACCCCTTGCTTAGACCAAAAATGCAAGTTAAGCTCTATTCTGTAAATCATGCTTTTAAGCCCGAAGATTCGAGAACCAAATAACTACCTAAGTCCTCGGGAAAGATTATCCCGAGACTTGGCCAAATGACTTCTCACACATACTTAAAGCATAAATCAAAGCATACAAACGAGACATAAGTTTTAACCGACAAAAACGAAATAAACTTGATTTTATAAAGTATCTAGTCCGTAACTACAACATTAATAAACGATAAACCAATAAACGAACTAAACTTACTTGAGTTCTTTAAGGAAATAACTTGAAAAGCTTGAAAGACCTTTAATGGAGTCTACCAACTAAAAAGACTTAAAGGTGATATTTTCCTAGCTCTATGAATAAGAGAGAGAAGGAGATATATATATATATATATATATATATATATATATATATATATATATATCCACTCACTTCCTCAATACAAAAATATCCCAAAACAGGCCAAAAGTGGCAACTATACCACTAATGGAAAGTTCAAAAAATAGCAAAATATCTGCACGAAACTACTTGTATCGATACAGAAATTAATCCGTATTGATACCAGTGCTCTACGGGCTAATTCCAAACACTCTGTTTCAATTTTGTATCGATACGGCCATTATACCCCTATCGATACCGCCTGCTTATCCCCTGCATCTCAAGCCGTGGCCTTGGCTGGGCCACCTGCAGCCTCCTAGCTCACCCGACACCACATGCCGTCACTCTCGGGTCGCCTTGGCACAAGTTCCACCGGGCGTAGACACCCATTCTTGCTTGGGGCTTGGCTTGCTATCATAAAACGTTGTTTTAACAACGTTTAACCTGAAATCATAAACAAACCACCTCACGAGCAAAATTGAATAGAAATGTCAAAAAGAACATGAAAATGCCACTAGCTAGAACCTTAAGACACCCCGATTGGACAATCTTGGGTGCTTATCATGTATCATATGCACCTATTTTATGATTCATTCGTAACATTTTAGCATGTTTCGTAATTTTTGTTCTAGAATTCATAACTTTTTAGCAGTACGATTCGTAACATTTTCATTATGATTCATAACATTTTGGTGTATATCGTAACCTTTATACGATTCGTAACTTTTTAGCAATACGATTCGTAATATTTTCTCTATAATTCATAACATTTTAGAGGGTGCATATGATACACACTCAAATAAGGGATGTGTATTGTAGCATTTCCCCAATTTTGGATTCAAAATTGAAATCCGTTTTGGAATTAACATGTGAGGGAAAGAAAGACAACGCTAGATCACGGTAATATTTTTTGACTGATAACTGTTAGGAAAGTAAGAAAAATTCAAAAATAGGGAATCAAAATAAGATTAGGAAACATTAATTTTAGTTTTTTTTCATCATTCTTCCAAATATTTATTCTTTTCAAGTATATTTCTAATTTTACTATCCGTAAATTTCAGCTATAGAAAAAAATATGTACAAATCCAATGGTCCAAAATATAGAGAATTCAAAATTTGCTGCTATATGTTATATATAGATTTGCCTAAAGTTCATAATTTTAAAAACAAATACTCATACTCTAATTCCTCCATCGAACCCTTGACACCCGATTTCTTAGACCCAAACAGAGAGAAAATGAGTAGGAGGGGGAGGAGGTGGGCGACTGAAGAGAAAATGCAACGGTGAGAGAGGGATGGAAACTGAGAGACACATGTCTCTCGGGTAGGTCTGTTAATGGGTCAGATCCGATCCGGATCCGATAAGACCCGAATTCGATAGTGGTAATCCGGATCCGAATCCGAAAATCCGAATCCCATCCGAAAACTTTTTTACTTCAAAAATTCTAGCAAAAAAAATTATATTTTTCAAAAAAATTCAATTATATTTTTCAAAAAAATATATTTTCCGAAAAAAAAAAATTAATTTTAAAAAATAAAAACACAACTTCTTAAAAATTTTTTTTTCCAAGCCATCCTCTTTTCCCTACTTATTTAGATGTTCATCCTAATGTGTTTAAATACTTATCTTTTCATCCTCAAATTCAATTAAATCCTAAACTACCCTTTCTTTGTCCTAATTTTTCAAATCTCTCTCTTTTTTTTTAATCTTTTCTAATTATCTCAATTCTCTCTCATCTTTCAAACATTTCTCACCTAATCATTTGAATTTATTTTCTCTCATAATCTTCTCTCTCATATTTTCATTCTCCTAAAATTTAAAAAGAAAACACGACTCTTATAAAAACGAATGTGTAAGTCGAAAAACATGGCAAAACATAATCAATTTACAAAATATGGCAAAACCTAATCGAGGTAGATAAACAAGACAAGATCAATTAAAAAATATGACACAGTCGGAAAAGTTGGCAAGTTTCAAGAAGTGTAGGTTTCAAGGTAGATGGACAAAACATGATCAAATAAAAAATATAACAAAAATCAGAAAACACGACAAATTTTGAGAAGTGTAGGTTTCAATCAAAATAGATAAACAAAACATGATCAAATAAAAAAACATGACAAAAATCAAAAAACATGATAAGTTTTGAGAAGTGTAGGTTTTGATCGAGGTAGATGAACAAAACATGATCAAATAAAAAAATGACAAAAATCGAAAATTATGACAAAATTTGGAGAAATCGATACACATACCAAAATCATGACAAAAAATAGTGACTTATTCGCCCGGATACGTACGTACAGCTGTCCATCATTAGAATCTCATAATTGATCTGCATCGGCCGCAATTAATAAAAGTAGTGGCTTGTCCGACGCTAAGCATATAATCATAGCAAAGTCGAGGGGTTTCTAGCGACTAAACTGAACCTCTCCTCCTCCACCAACGATGAAGAGTTTGAAGTTGGGTTGGTTGGCTTCTTCGATTTTGAAGTTTTGGAGAACTACCTGCCGTCGTCGCCGTCCTTCAAAACCATCTCTGTTGGAATCCCGGCCGTAGCCGGACCTCAAATGGTGTTTACTTCCTTGTTTCTGAAACCGAAAAATAGGGTGCTTGATTTTCTCGTGACACAACATGAATTGAACAGTTTCTTTCCATCTTATATATTGTTTTTGGAAACAAATAAAAAGGGATAATCATTAATTAAGGGTTCCTCTTTTCGTTTTTTGAAAGGGGTTCAATTTGGGTAATGGAGTAACAAAAAGTGGCGTGATTCCGGGAATAATGCCACCCAACTGTTTAATTTGTTTGTTTGGGATTATCTAATAAAATTACAAACTAGAAAATGAAGATAAATAAATGAAGGGCGTTTTGGGATTTTTTTGAAAGTCAGGATGAGAACATAAGTATTTAAACCCACAAGGATGGACACCTAAATAAGTCTTTTAAATAGGATGCCTATTTAATTTTCTCATAAAAAATTTACTGTTTTTTTAAAAAAAATTTAAAAATAAAGTTTGGATTCGGATCGGTAACGGATTTAATCCGATCCGATCTGTATTTGGATTCCGGATTCGGATTATCGGATCGACGTTATCGAATCCGGTCCATTGACAGGCTTACTCTCAGGTGTATGATTGATGGGTATTTATTCAGCATTCTCGGTTACCATGTGGCGTTACTTACATGGAACTCACATTCATTTACGTAAAGAAAAATTATCCAATAAATATATCATTCTTTTTTGTTTAGTGATTGCAAAACAAAGAGCAACCCACGACGATCTATTATTTACAAAAAGTACGCAAAGCGATGTCACAGGACATTTGGAAGTAGACAAATCATAGAGGGGTGCAAGCTTTGATGAATCCCATTAGTTGGGTGACATGGCAAAATTCGAGTTCATGTTCCCAAAGGGCCAAACCCAAGGATTTATTAAGGAAATTAATTTTCGCGCTCCATTTTTTACGGATGACATTTTAATTTTAGTGTGAAGTTACTAATAATTTTATGAACAAAGTGGAGGCCCATCAGTAAAAATTGGGAAAAATGACGGCCCATGACGTATTTTAATAATTAATACATTTTAAGGACATGCTAAGAACATTTTTTAATGAACAAAATGGCTTTGATAAGTATTAATTATCAAAACACATCTTTGGCCATCATTTTCTCTAAAAATTGGAGCGTGAATATCAATTTCATTTATTAATATCTACAGGAACCGAGTTATGTACAGGAGAAAGGTAAGGATCCTGTCCAGCTGTTGGACTCTCAACAAGTTCAGTTTGGACCCGTTGTGGGTCTTTTATGGGTCCCAAACAATTATCCGAATAGTTTATTTTTTAGAGTTTATCGAGAATATTGACCACGCTAAAAATTACGTTAATTGAATATCGTTTAATATGGCTTCAAAATACATTTATCTTCGAGGTCAAGGAAAAATAAAGCTGAAAAATAAATAATTCTGAAAATTGGAGAAAATGCCAAAATTGCAAACAAGAAAAAAAAATAAAATTTTCTCAAAAAGAACCAACTAAAAAGGAATTATCAACTACGAGTTATTAACGTTTCAAACTTTCCTAAAACGGTAAAAATATCAAATTGAAGACCCAAATGAGGGAATCAGGTCGAAAAATTACATCTGTACGACTTAGGGTCGTGAGTATTGATCGCAGTGCGATGACATGGCAAAATTCGAGTTCATGTTCCCAAAGGGCCAAACCCAAGGATTTATTAAGGAAATTAATTTTCGCACTCCATTTTTTACGGATGACATTTTAATTTTAGTGTGAAGTTACTAATAATTTTATGAACAAAGTGGAGGCCCATCAGTAAAAATTGGGAAAAATGACGGCCCATGACGTATTTTAATAATTAATACATTTTAAGGACATGCTAAGAACATTTTTTAATGAACAAAATGGCTTTGATAAGTATTAATTATCAAAACACATCTTTGGCCATCATTTTCTCTAAAAATTGGAGCGTGAATATCAATTTCATTTATTAATATCTACAGGAACCGAGTTATGTACAGGAGAAAGGTAAAGATCCTGTCCAGCTGTTGGACTCTCAACAAGTTCAGTTTGGACCCGTTGTGGGTCTTTTATGGGTCCCAAACAATTATCCGAATAGTTTATTTTTTAGAGTTTATCGAGAATATTGACCACGCTAAAAATTACGTTAATTGAATATCGTTTAATATGGCTTCAAAATACATTTATCTTCGAGGTCAAGGAAAAATAAAGCTGAAAAATAAATAATTCTGAAAATTGGAGAAAATGCCAAAATTGCAAACGAGAAAAAAAAATAAAATTTTCTCAAAAAGAACCAACTAAAAAGGAATTATCAACTACGAGTTATTAACGTTTCAAACTTTCCTAAAACGGTAAAAATATCAAATTGAAGACCCAAATGAGGGAATCAGGTCGAAAAATTACATCTGTACGACTTAGGGTCGTGAGTATTGATCGCAGTGCGA